>BGPR01003231.1:104849-132628 GCA_013235015.1 Araneus ventricosus
AAAATCAGCAAAATTGGACTTCAGATAGTTTACTTCTCAGGCACAGAATTGTCGTATCTCTCTTATCGACTAAGCTTCAGAATCATAATTCTGCCTTATTGAAATTTCGAATCATTACGAATTAAAATGGTATTCTATAGAACACTTTTTAACATTCGGAATGTATGACTCACACGTGCATGCACGTGCAGGACACTATCGCGGCAATACGATCCCAGCATGAAGATAGGCAAAAGAATCTCCATCTGTCAGAACCCCCACGATGAATGTTCTATCTCCTTTCAGGGACGGGGAACGAATTGAACTGTTCGCTGTCTTCGGGAGTCATTGTTGTGCATAGTCAAGAAGACATTTGGTCTAGGTGACAACACAAAGCAAGAATGTCCAACATAGCCTCACAACGAGTAATTTTACATCTCAACCCAAATGAAACTTTGAAAAATTGCGGTGAAAGTTTCTTAGCTTGTTTTTCTTTAACCTTAAACACACGCACCCATTTTTGGAACATTAGCACACGGGCGGGGTCATTTTGACCCCAAATTGTTAGACACTTACTTTTTTTTATTGGCTATTTGTACAAAAATAATATATGGTCAAAATAGAAGAAAATTTTTTCGTAAAAATAACTTGTATTTAAGACACAAATACGATTTTTAGTAAGAAAAGGGAAAGTTGAACTTGTATCCTTTTTTTCCTCCTTTTCTGCATTCTTTTTTTCTTTTCTGGACACGTTCGTACGCTTCCATAGCCATAACGTTAAATTAACTTGAAACGTTAGAACACGTACGGGTCAATTTGACCCCAACTCCCCCAGTTGAAAGTGAGAAACCCCGTTTCACCCGTTTTGGCCTTCTTATCCTCTTCTAGCTCCCCTATGAAGATACAGGGGCCAAGTGTTTAGAAATTCCTACAATTTTTTAACAAAAGAGAAAGGGTGGGTTCAAAAAGACCCCATGCGAGTGGAGACGGGTTAAATTCAGTTTCGTACTAATAATACTATACGTGATTTACATAGGCGGCTGGTGCACCAAAAAAGTGGGGGGTCAAAAGAGATGCGAGTGTGTGGGTGGGGCGCACCTAAAGCTTTTTTTTTTTGTAAAATGGACTATATTATTGGTTTTAACGTCATTATTGATTAAATGACCGTCTCTAAAAAATTCGGGACACTACCTCAAAAATCGGAACGGATGGCCACCGTAGAGTCCCTCCTTCCAATTCAAAGTTCCATTTCAATTCTCATGAAATAATAACATGAGAAAAATATAAAACGCTTACCTATTAAGTCAATTCTTCTTTCTTTAAACTCGTGAAACGATCAATGATGTCGTCACAAAACGGCGTACTCCCAAACACAGAGAAAGCAGGTCAGTTATAAATTTATTTATTTGATATTATGTTATACAATATACATCCGTATTATAAATTAGAAGAAAGACAGCCTGCGATTTTTGTTTTCCGCAAATTGTTCTATTACCTTAGTAAAGTCAATATCTACAGTATTTTCGATCTTCAAAACAGCAAGTGCAAAACGCCTCTCTTGACACATACTATTTCTATGGTATGATTTTAAAGATCTTAAGCATGAAAAACTTCTCGCACAGTTGAGACAGGTATCACAAGGAGAATTTGGATTAGTTTTGTCAAGTATGGAAATATGTATATCACAGAGTTCCTTTTCAACAAGAAAATTGCATCTTTTCCTCAGTTCTGTTATCTCCGTGGATATTTCTGGCAAAGAGTCGATGTATTTTTTGTACATTTTCTGAAAAATTTGTATCTCCCCTTTATTTTTTTCCATATCAAGATCATATGTTTCAGAGACTTTTTGAACTGATGCATTTTTTATGATCTTTGATGAATTGGAACATGTTACATCTTTTAGAGATCGAAAAATATCCAGCTCATTTTCTTTGAACCTTTCGTCTATTGTGTTTAAAGCAGCATCTATAACTGGAAAAGCAATTTACGTTTAATAGAACGATTTAACACTTTGTGAAATGCTGAAGGAACTGCCGCCCATTTCCGAAGACACCTTTCAAGAGCGTGGAAGTTTTGGAGAAGGTAACGATTTTGCTTCACAAATATCGTTAACATATATCCACAACTTTTCAAAAAAATCTTCACTTCGGAATTCATGCAAACATTCTTTTGTTGCATTAACCAGTTCTTTAACTGTTAAAAAAATTAGCGATTTTGATTGCAAAGCTTTTGAAAGCGTATCTGTAGCTTCCAAAACTCTTTGGATCAGAAGTAGACAAAAAATGAATTGGAAACTTTCGATATTATTCAACAAAGCTTCAGCTTGGGATCCATTTTTCGAGGGATCGTTAATTTTGAACTTTGAAAAGTGAGGGGGCAAGGCCCCTTTACTTTTGCAAGTGAGGGGGCAAGGCCCCTTTACTTTTGCAAGTGAGGGGGCAGTTGCCCCCCTTGCCCCCCCGGACGAGCCGCCTATGCGTGATTATGTAAATGAGCTATAAGTTTCGATAGTGACCAGAAATGGCGCTGGAGTTTGCCCGACAGGGGGGCACGGTCTCCCCGACAAGGAGGCACGACCTGAGGCATGGGGCGACGAGTACAATGAAATTGGTCTCAAATTTTTGCCAGATTTATCAACAACAGTTGAATACTCTGTACAAAAATTTTCCACGACAGGATACAAAATTTTCCCAGATGGGGGGCACAGCATCCCCGACGGAGGGGAGGGGGCTGCCCCCGGTCCCCCCTCTGGCGCCACCCCGATAGTGACGGAATTTTATCATTCAATTTGGCTCAGCATAGTCAAGATAATGATTCTATGGCCAAAAATAATAATAATAATAAAATAAAATGAACAAAAAAACCAAACCAAAACCTATTACTAGTTTTGTCAAACTACTGTTATCAAAGGTGATAAATCAAAGACATTTACAATCATCTAGCCACCTGTGAGTTTAATCCCTTAACTGTCGTGTCCGTACGTCGTACGTTCATCGAATCTAATTATCGCATTTTTAGGCTTAATAACTGAAATTAAATCATTAATTAGCTTTATAATTTGGCAGAAAAATTACGTAGGATCCATACGCATCTCAAGTATTCTATGCCTTGTGAGATGAATGAAAACGACAACCCCTTTCCAAAGCAAAATGGATCATCTTATCAGACAGCAAAGAAAATGAAACTTTTAAGGGGTTAAATTTATGCATCATTCCTATCAAAGCAATCGTATACATTTAAATTCGCACTTTTCGCTTTCGGTTTGAGCTATTTGTGCACATAGAGGATCATTTATTTCGTACTAAATCGACTACACTGAACAAATTGTTTTAGTTATCTTTTTGCCTACACTGTAAAAAAAATCCCGTAAAATTTACGGTTTTAAACTGGCAGCTGGGTTGGTTGTGCAAAACCGTAAAAGTTACGAAGTAAATCCGTAGTCACAACGGTTTTTTACCGTATGAAATCAAGTTTTCTCCGTAAAAATTAAGTCATCGAAGTAAGTGACGTCATCGACTGAGTTGAGTTGTTTTTCTCCTTCTGTTCGAGTTGAGTTGAAATGTGCTGATGTGTATTATCAATTTTAGGAATATTAATTAATCAAGGCTTAATTATTAATTTCAATTAGTTTAATTAATATAATTTTTAATTGAACTTGGACGATTTCGATGCAAGATGGTGACAAAACTTCTAACTCCTCCGAGCTGGGGATCGAAACCGCGTTCATAGAAATAAAAGGCAGTCGCTCTAACCACTAGACCACCGGAGACTTCATAAAATGAAGTAAAAATAATCTATTTGAGTTTTAAAGTCACTATAGCTCTAGTGGCGCCACCTAGTGTTGTAAAAATCAACTATTGCCAGAACACGTGTTTTTAGGTTAGCTTTCATGAGTGACAACAGGTTACTGCAACATGTGTAAACAATAGCGGAGATGGAACCCTATTAAAAACATGAAATGAATGCAATACAATTACATTTAAGAAAAGGGAAAGTTATCGTACGGAAAGCAATACCGTATGACGAAAAATAGAATTTGAACTGACGGTTTTAAACCATTTATGGCTGGAGCGGAAAACGGTGAAAAACCGTTTTGTCAACAAAACAGCTTTAAACCGTCAAATATACGGAAAAAGTCCGGGAAAAAAACGGATATTTTTTACAGTGTATACCACCATATCAGTATTTGAAATAGGATTGCTACGTTCCGTATTTCGCCGCTAGGGTCGTCGCGAGCGGTATCATTGCATAACGCATACTCACTTTGCTATGTATAGATACAACTTTTATAACTATAGTTACATTCCTTCACAAATTAAATGGTTGCATAACTTATACGCTTTCCACTGTCAATAATATTCACACGTATCTTACAATATAAAAAAAATATTATGAAAAATAATAAAAAAATTATCATTATTAAAAATTATTAAATTCGTACTCAATTTAATATAGAACAAGGAATTATAAAATACCATAAATAGTAAAAATGAACTAATCAGTGAAATTAAATTGAAAGAAATTGTTTGAATAATTAGGATACACTATTTAACTTTTCAGAAATCCATTGAGATGTACGTAAAAATATAAGTAAATAAATTAATCTTTGTCGAATTTAATTTATTGGACATTGATTACCCTGTTCTGGATGTCGCTTTGCCTTAATTGCATCTCAAATGAGTGATTCTATTTTAATAAAATTAGTGAATTTTATAGAGGGACGAGACTCAAGTTTGTGTGTTGTGCTGCTGAAGAATCCATTCAATTTTAGGAACCATTTTTATTAGGCTACGTTCCACAGCACAGAACATTCAAGTTACAACACACAAGAAAAAACAGAGAACATCACGAGACAAGACACACAGACTAGAATGACAGAGAGGCATCATGGGAAAAAGATGGCTCCAGTAGCGCCACCTACCATAGAAAGGAGAAGGCAGTTGATTGTAACCGCTACAATTTTACTTTTTCTTCAATTAGGTAATTAATTTCTGTTCGATTGATTCTCTATTATTTATTTGACTTGGCAATTTTTCTATGATACAAAAAGTTAACATATGTTGATTTAAATTGTTTGAACGAATGCTTGGCCAGAAAATAGTCGTATGATTTTTTTGACATAAATTTGTATGGCAGCAGCGTAAAATGTAATTTCATATCTCATGGAATTCATAATAATATTACAATTATGTTAAATAAACTTATTCTGCATATTTTGTTTCTAACTATCGTCGTCTTTTATAGAAAACAACATTTTATTCTAGCCGAAATTAAGAATATTCTGCATTCTTTTATAGAAATCAAATTGTTCCAAGAATTCACATATTAACAGTTATAGGATTTAGAAAACTGAATAAACGGAAAGAACTACATTTGATTTAAGTTATTAAATATATTCATGATAACAACTGCTTTTCTTCTTCTTTTTTTGTAAAGAGATAAAGCATGCAAAATAAATTCAGTTGTTTATACGCCATACGAAAGTAATTTTAGTCCTAGAACTCAGTGATTTATATTTGGATCACTATCATTTCTGTCTTTTTCTTTCAAATGATTTTGAATAATTTAATACAGATAAAATAACTTGCTACACTTTTTATTTGAAAAAAGATTTTTAGTAAAGAAAACAATAATTGTAGTTATTTAATTTTAAAAATACGCCCACAATTAAATTGCTAAAATACTTTTTATCGTATGCCTTACATTCATTTATATATATTCACTCAGCTTTTGTTGAACAATAAAAAAATAATAATAAAGATGCAATAGCGAGGTAGCTATCTGATTTGGCTGCTATGCCAACTTCCAATTGGTCTATTGTGTTTCAGGCCTTTTTAGTGAATCCACTCATCGAAATATATCAGCAGTGGACTCTCCCCCTATACCCACCTGTTGAACACAAATCCTTGTTTCTCATCCTCTTTTAATCGTAAAACCATAGTGAGTAAGCAAAACGTAAAAAAATATTCCGTTTCTCAAAAAATAATACATTCGCTTCAGCTTGACCCATCGCCCCGTGATCTGCACCCTTTGTGACATCCTACAGGTGTCACGTCTATGCATTCTGGGCGGTAGGAAACTTTTAGGTCAAAACGTAAGAGGACACTGAGTTTTTGGAGGTGAAAGGAGTGTACCCCTTTTTTAAAAGGACGGTTGGGAACATCCCTTTAACCAAGCCCTATTAGTAGAAGACAGGGCTTGGTAAAAATCCTATTGATAAAGATACTTCCTGAATAAATGGGTGGGTAATATTTTGTGTGCCATCTATTATTTTTTTTTTGGGGGGGGGGGATTATTGCGTGATATATTTTGGCTTGTAATTGTCTGGAGGTTATTAGGCCAGAGGTTCACGTCTAAAAAAACGCCAATGAGGGAAAAATAAAAGTTTTTTCACGATTCTTATCTCTATTCTTCTTATTGATTTTTTTTCCCTTTCTTATTCACTGCAAAAATAGCAAAAGAAAAAGAAAGAAAATGTACAGGTTGAAAGATAAGGCATTATTTGTATAATTAAGCGCAATTTTTGTGTGTAAATTGTAAATACTGTAGCTGAACTCCCCGAGTGACTACTACTTGGGTGGCGGAAACTAGCTTGCAGAATCCTATTTAAACCAGCGGGAGTGGTCTCCCCTAAACTTTCTCGTATACTTCTCGAAAAAGGTGATGTTTCCCCTCCACCCGCGTGGATAAAAAAATTCGAACCTATTGTATCCCAGAATCCAATGACTATCAGAAAATATTTAGGTAAAAAATCAAATTCGAAGAGATGCGTTCCGATTAAATGCGTACCGATTTCTACTCTTTGTTGGCTCAAGGACAATCTTTCCGCGTGCACAGATTGCTACCAAGTACGCATGCGCATGGAGCATCGGATGAAAACAAAAGCGCCAAGCAGGAGTCAATAAATATCGTGCACAGAAGATTGCGTTATGTATGCATGCGCGTGGAGACAGCGGATTCGTTGGGAATGCGATTATACAGACCGACAGACAGTCAACCCTTTGACGGATTTGGCCCAAAATTTTATACGGACCTACATTCATGACTATAAAACCGTGTACCAAATTTTAGCCATCTAGCTATTCAAGTTTTTGAGTTATAGTGTTCGCATAACTTCAGACATACAGACAGACAGATTTCCCGTTGACGGATTTTGTCCAAAATTTGACAGAAACCTACAAATTATGTTTAAAGACCACATACCAAATTTCATCCCCGTAGCTCCAATAGTTTTCGAGTTATCGTGTTCACAGACAAGGATTCCAAATTGTGTTTTCGGTCTAGGAGGTCTAAAACGTGGAGATCCGTCAAAATCTCGAGTTCGAATTTTTTTTGACGATTACAATACTTTCTCTTTGTATACTTCGTATACGAGAAAGTAAAAAGGCGCCAATTTTCAAAATTGTAAGGTGCCTTTTTAAAAATTTTTGCTTCTCAATTTTTTTATTTTGTAGGTATTTTCATTGGGGACATAGGCGTTCGAATTCCTAGCTACCGTTCTGAAGGGGTGCCAAATTATTCTACCCCAGGCTTTAAACTGGAGAGACCCAATACATTTCATACGAATGCTCAGTCGAAGTAATAGGCATGACTCAAATGTTCCCAGACAGGTGTTATCCCTATGGCAGTACGTCCTTCAAAGAAGGGGAGGAGGTACGTTCCCTTTTTCTTGAAAGGGGCATGAAGGAGGGGGGGGGTTACACTGGTTGTCCTCTCCTTAATTAGCAAAGAAAGGTTATCTGATTTTTTTCCCCTGTTGAGACAGCAGATGGTAAAGATTCAAGATCGTTAGCGCTTTAGTTTTATTTATTTCGTCGTGATTGGGAGTATTTCTTTTTCTGTAATTCTCAAGTTTCTTATACAGAAAATGTCTCGCAGCAAATTTCACGTAAATTCAAGGATTTTATTTAAATAATATATAATTTAGATAATATATAATGCAATATGAATTGTAGTTTTTAATGTAATGAATTTTAGTAGATAATATTCTTTGATTCCAACAGTGTTCCCCAATCTTTAAGATGTGATCCCGAAAGGAAACGCGCAATCAGTGGCGTTAAGGGGGTAAGTGGCGCCCGGGGCTTAATATGATTTTTTCGGTCTTAGTCGCTATCAGTGGCGTACCAATGCTAACGGTGCCAATGTTTTATGTTTTTCACCCCTTTATCAGAATTAGCTTAAAAAAACCACATAAAAGCAATAAGATTTGATGTTCATGGCGCCTGGGGCGTCTATACCTCTCCCCCCCCCATCACTATGCCACTGTGCACAATAACTGGAAATTTAATTTTAAAAATTTTATGAAACATTTGTTAGCGTATTGAACAGTAGTTCGTTGTTATTTTAATTATTTTCTACTTTTAGTCTTTATTTTTTGACTCATTATTATAAAAATTATGGAATCTTGAAATAAAATTCACTGTCAGGTATCGACGTCCCATGTCCACTCGACCGCCACAGTTGTCGTAATGGTATCAGACACGGGGACATGGGGCGGTCAGGTATCGTCTGTTGTATGGAATCAAAATTCAATTCAATGAATTGGTTAGCTGGTAATTCATTTTTAAAAATTATAAAAATGGCGCATTGTCATCGAGAACACACAAGTGTACACAATTTCAAACAAAGTCGAAATTATTTTAAATTATGAAAATTTAACAATAAATAGTATTACTTAAGTTATTAAAATTTCATATCGCTTATTAAGGTATCCGATTGGTTTAAAATCGCCGTTTTTGACGAAATTATCAAAAACATTTTTATGACTTAATTTTGTAGCCTGTTTAATCAGCTATCTAAAACTGTCTCACTTTTTACTCTACGTGAATTACAAATGGAGTTACAGCTGTCTTATTACCGAACTGTAAGCATTATTTTATGCTGCGCGAAAACTTTAAATGTGTTTTCTGAGAAATGATATTTTTGAGGAAAACTGTCGACCGTAACAATGATTTCTCAAAAAGTTATCCGAGTATTGATATGAAATTTTCTGAGATTGTTTTCTGTAATATGCTCGATGTTTTCCTCTAAAAACTAAGGTCAATTTTAAAATCAAGTATTATTTTTAAGCGCTTAAATATAAACGAAAAGCATTTTTTATGAAAAATTGCAAGTTTAGTAACTATGTTCAGCTATATCTCAAAACTATTTTGATGTACAAGAAATATTTTAGAGCATAACACAGATAACTGTCATAAAAATGTGCTCCTACAGTTATTTATGCATATTTAGAATATGATTTTGTCTATGGGTGTTATTATAAGGCAAATATTTCAGTCATTATTCTTCAAATTTCTCAGTTTTTTTAAAAACATATTATTTTGAAAGGCTAATTTTACAATATTTTGATAGTTTTAAAACATATGCAGTTGAAAAATAACATTAAAATATGTATATAAGTTATTTTTCAAAAAAATGTCTCCGAACACAGTCGGATACCTTAATTTGTAACGCATTATTTATTACAATTGTTTGATGTATCGGAGCTATCCAAAATTGTTTCCAAATGGTCGGACAGCAGTCTAATAGAGGCACAGCGTGTTGTATGTGGGGAGGGGGATCGACTATCTTGACGAGAATGGGTTATTCGGACGAAAGGCTTTTATTCTATTGTTACTTAAAAAAGGTATATCTTTTCCTAACTTCCCTTTAAGCTAAAATGGATTCGAATGGCATTTTTCGATGTTGAAGGATCTATTGTGTTTAGATTATTATAAAAGTTACACATATATGTTTGATGAACTTAACTTTTGTAGAGTGTATGTTTAGGTGTACGCTGAGGTCGTCTGATGACAGAGTCTCGGCCTAGTCGTTGGAGGGTTACGAGTTAGAGACCCGCGATTCTACCGAAGGCCAAATGCACATTTCATCCGTCGGAATAAAACGTAAATTTTCTGGTGGGGAAGTTTGGAGGAGATGATGACGGCTCGTCAAATGAAAATACAGTGGAATCTCTCTATAACGAAATCGCTTGGTTCCAGTTGAAAAATTCGCTATAGAGAAAATTTCGTTATACGGAGATTAGAGATTTTTGCAGTTATTTATGTTAATGTTACAAACCTTTTAGTATGTGCGATATGTTCAAAAATATTTAATTATGACTTTCAATTAAAAATGAAATATTATTTATTACAAATTTGTTAAAATTATGCTAATTTTTATTGTTTAAATAAAATGCTCAAAAGTGAAGGCAATTCACCAATTTAGAGAATAATATGTACTAGTACGGATAAACATAAAACGCATATTGTCACATCCATTTTCTGTTCCCACCGCGATTCTTGGAATCTTGACCCGTAGAAATGTTACTCCCTCTGTAGAAACCCAGGTCCCCCACAACTGCATTACTCTTCACATAGCATTCTATTGTTATGTGTTATCGCTGGAATGAACGATGCGAGTGGTTACAGAAACAGGCACGTGTGAGCGATTTGTTTGCACACAAATTAGCAACTTTCTTCAAAAATGGCAAAAATCGAAAAGATAAAGGTCTGGAAAAATTCGTTATAGGGAGACAATTTTTTTTCTATGATGTCTGTATTCTAAATGTCAAACAAACTTTTACTCAGACATCATGTTTTACCTATAAATATGACTTATGGTGAGAATTTTTAAACTTCAGCTATGTTTAAGATTATAATGATCTTATTGAAATTAATATAATATATTCAACACATTTTAAACATATGTGACTATTTCTCTAGTCTATAAAAACACTTTTTTCACTTCACACTCCCACTTCGGCGACAGGGGCAGCGTGGGTAAGTGTCGCCCGGGGCATACTATGATTATTTCGCTCCCCCTGTCATCATCACTGATTTAGTTACGATAAAGGAGGCCCTGGTATTATTTTTTCACTTTCTCATCATATTATTTATTAAAAAGTGGCGTAAACACACTAATATTTGTCTCCAGGGCACCCCTAAGACTGGCGACCTGGGCATCTATATCCCCATGCTGCCCTCCCGGTCACTACGCCACTGTGCCCATCACCCTCGAGCTGATTCAAAATACAACTTTGATCCCTTAACTGTGGTGTCCGAGCATCATTCTTGCATTGAATATTCATATTTTCCAAATGCAGTGAAACCCCTTTTAACTGAAAACCGGGTAATCCAAAATACAGTAGATAGAACGCCTCTAATCCGAACCAATTGGGACCGGCGCCTGTTCGGATTGCAAAAAATTCGGATTACGCGAAATTCCGATAAAAGTAGAAGAGAAAAAGATATGTGCTAAAAAAAATGTAAGTTATGTGTACTCAGTACCACTATATCTTGAATTCTTTTATTCAAAAGCAATAGAAACATAATATGTCTCCCCTTTTCATTAGAATAATGGATGTGCTCCTGTATGAAGTGACCTTATCTTACGGTGAATTGCGTTAGTTTCTTCAATGTGTACAAAATTATGCATGCTGAAAAAGTACCTTTTTGTTTTTAGTATGAATATTTAAATCTTTTCAGGTAACCTTTTCAATTACATATAATTTTCGAATATAAAATCGGTTCGGATTAACAGGAATTTCGGATTAGCGGGGTTCTACTGTACTTCTAAAATCACAAACCCAACTACTACTGTACTGCATGGAAATCATCGCTAAGGCGAGACTTTTTTGCAGTGACATCCCCACTTTTTTCCCTTAAGTCCTCCCCAAGAAGGTCAGTGATTAATTTTAGAACGCTAAAATTAAAACTGATTGGTGTTAACAATATTAATTACGATATTGTTTACCTGTTCCTGTGATGGGCATTGCATCTGACGGAGGGTTAACTTTAGTAAATAATATAAGTGTAGCCCACAAAGAGAGTTTTGAATTCGTTTGACTCTTAAAACTTTTCAGAACTGCATACTGCGATTAGATACAAAATAATAATAGAACGTGGGTGGGTTTCGTTTGGAAGCGCATAGCCTCCAGGGACTTTTATCTTTCATTCTGACTGAAATAATCTGGTTAGAGGCATAATACATTGATTGCACCTAATAAAAAATTTTAAAGACCAGTGAAAAATGGTATTGGTGAGACTTTTTTTTCATATTAAGCTCAGTATTAAGTACCAATTATTTATTTTTACCAAGTAGAATTTAGGGGGACAAGTCCGTTGTAGAGGCAAAGGCGGAGAGAAAAAGGGAGTGGGTAATTATCGTAAAGCTTCAGCAAGGATCATGAACTTAGCCCAGATATTTCGGTATTGTGGAACTTGCGCACAGTCGCATTTGCGATAAGTCATTAAGTAGTGTTCTTTGCGCACAAGCGTTGGAAAGGTTGCAGTATTGTAAACTTTATCGATGTCTATATGATATGGCTTGGCTTTGGCACATTGAAAACCTTGGACATATGGCAATCAATCAATGTCAGTAGAAGAATGACACTTCGTGCCCCTGATAACACAATGATGCTTCCGTGGGAAAATGCTAAGGACCTTAATAAGTGTTACTTTCAAACAAGTGACTAATACAGATATAATTTAAATTAAACAATAAATAATCCATATAAATAAATCGTTATATTAAATAAATTGAAATTACATGAATAATGTAATTATCAATTTTCCCTTGTGAAAATGGTGATTATCTCATAGAGAACCCTCACACATTAATCACTCTCTTAAGTATGCATTCTCTATTGTCCCTGTAGTTGTTCGCCAACTTTTCCTACCAAAGGTAATTGCGATCCAGTAAACCTGCAATGTGTGCGCAAATTCCACTAGTTAATGATGTGCGGAGATGCGCCTGTGCGCATCGGACACAGAACCGATATTTCTTAGTGTTTCGGTGATGTTTTTAAAAATGTTGCTAATTTCGACCGCTAGGGCCGTAGCGTCGCGTAGATTTTCCTGGTTAAGTGGCATATCGTTTTCATTTGCAGGTGCGGAACTACCTTGGCTAATTTTTGGCGTGCTTAGCGGAGGGAAAAACGTTGTAACAGTATCGCTCATTTTGGGGGGTTGTTTACATTTTGTCTATTATTGCTTACTGCAGATGCGAAGGATTTCCCGGGTTGGATTTTATTTTTCTGAATATTTTTTTGGATACTTAATAGATGTTCATGGCTGGACCGAAAAATTCGTTATCCGAAAGTTCGGTTAACTGGGCTGTACTGTTATAAGACGTTATAATTCGGTACAAAATTGCTATGAAACTCATTCATAATCATCTCAGAGTCCCATGAAGTCTTAGTTGCACCAAAAAGACAAGTCCTTCGCAAAACGGAATGTGACATCTAATTAGATAGCGGAAAAAATGACACAATTAATGGGTTTAAATAATCAGACATTCCTCAGATCTTCGTTCTCATAAACACATTTACTTTAGCTGTTTTTACAGTTATATTATTTTTTAAGACATGTAAATGACGCATGTTACTTTCCGATGAGTGTCTTCACAAGGGACAAGCATATGTAATTAAACTTGAAGAATAAACATCAGTTATTGCAATTAAAATCTATTTTTCATAAGGCAGCGTTATTGAACTAGGAAAATGGCGTCGAAATCTACTAATGACCTGCGATTATATGGAGAAGCAATCTGCTAATTTCTGCTCTCACGGTAACGGTTTATCAACACTGTCAATAATGCTGGATATTTATTTATATGTCTGAAATATATCTGATCCCTACGTTTACTGCTACTATTTTAATTTGAAAACTGATGCAATCGGCGAATAATCTTAATTCTTTCTCTCTGAAATTTAGGCAGCAGTTTGCGCTTATTTAAAAAAACTTTTACTGTTATTTAAAAAAAAAGAATCATCGATAATAATTAAATTAAAGGACATTTAAATATATAATTTATTTTACACAGGACCTTTGTCTTTAGTAAGCATCAAATAAAACGCGCGGTTTTGTAACTTGCGATAAACTGTTCTATTACTAAAATATAAATTTTAAAAAATAGCAATAGTCAAAAGTACACTAACTAGATCATATAGATATTAAGAATATTCATTAGTAAATTCATCTTCAGGAGTGCTTTTTAAAATTTTATTTCAAAATTTTTATTGAATTATTATATGGTTATTATTTATGGTTACTTCCAAGTTGAAGCCTGTCAAAGCAGTCATCTACCTCGTTGTTTTTTATACAAAACCCACTTACGAAAAATAAAAATAATAAATAAATAAAACTGATTAAAATTATCAAAACCTTTATCAGACTTGCTTAAAAAACTTTTTCAAAAGCAAGATGAGGATTGTATGCAAAATAGCTATAGACGATGGCATGTCCGTGGAAAACAGAAAATATCCCCCGGCTATGAGATGTTTTAGTTATCCTGCTGTTCTGAGGGGCTTCTTCATTGGCGGACTTTTGGCGGGATGGTGTGACTGCTCCCACAATTACCGCCCAATACGGCCTTGGCGTGTTTTTGACCTTGTCCTGCAGAGACCTTGGCTGTTTTTCTTGGCGTGTTTTGAATAAATGAGCTTCAATAAAGTAATAAATGGACTGCGAAATTCCAGATGAAAGTGAAAGAAACATCGAGTTTCTGTTTTGAACTTTTGATCTAGAAAGTGGTGATGTTTTGGGGGAAATTGGATAATTATTGTCAAACAAAATTCAATAGAGACAATCTTGAATTGCTAGCGTCGAATAAAAAATTTTTTTCCATGAATCCCTTAAATAAAGTTTTGATTGTACGAAGATTGGTTCTTCACAGATCTGAAATGAGTCAGTACAGTGGCGTAGTGAAAGTAAGTGGTGCCCAGGGCAAGACATGATTGTTTCGCTCCCCAGTCGTCATCAGTGTAAATGACGCCCTGGGCATGGTTTTATTTTTTGACCTCTTTATTGACGTTAAAAAATGACACAAACGCACTTAGATTTTGTCAACATGGTGCCAGGGGCGCATCTATACTCTTCTTGCCCCCCTCATCGCTACGCCACTGATAGCTACATGATGAAAGATCGATTACAAAATTCCATCTATACAATCAAGTTAAGTCAAATAAAGATGTTTAATAAAGTTTCGCATATAATCTTAAATTATCATCTACATATTTAAAGTAAAATTCTGCGACTTTCTCATCTAAAGCACTGCGCAACCCAAATACACTTCGATAGAGTTCAAATGATACTGCGCCTTTTTTAGCTTCCCAACTTTTAAAAAATTTTAGCCATTCGAATTAATACATACTTATCAAGCAATGGTCCAATTTTTTCTGACTCACAAGTGAACAGTTATCGCAAACTTCGTAATAGAGTATTTAAAATGTGTTAAAAAAGCTTTATAATTTTTTTTTACCATTTATTTTAAATTACTTAAAAATTAAATTTCTTTTTATATGCGAATTTATTATTTCAGCTTTTCATAACAATTGTTACTTAAAAACTGATTATATAGAAAATAAATTAAATTTAATAAAAATATCCAGTTTTGAATTTTGGTGGGGGGGATTTGCACTACCTAATGGCCCCCCTACCGGATTGCTTATATAAGTGTAACACCTCTGGTCGTACCTCTATGACCTTGGGCTCCTGGTATTTTCCTAGTCCTTCTACTTTATAGTCAGGACTGGACTATCAAATAGGCAAAGTAGGCAATTGCCCTTCAATGGGGGGAGAGAGCCTCGAGATTCCCCCCCCCCGGTATTTTCAGGATAATTTAATTTTTGTTGCTTCATTTAATTTACAAGGGTCGAACTCATTCAAATTAAAAAGAAGTATCGTTTTAATTTTAGAACAATATTTTAAAAAACATTCCTAATTAATTACTTTTTGCTAGTTTAATATTATGTTGTTTTATAATTCTAAGAAAATAATTATATTGCTTTATAATTTTAAAAACGACCGATTCTATAATTAAATAATATTTAGATTTTGCTTTAAAAAAACTTTATAATTTTTCGCCTTTTTGCTTAAAATTATTTTTAACTTTTATTTTTGATTCTTTTTTTTTAACCAACTCTCTTGAAGGTGGCCAGCAATCATATTTTTTATTGTTTCAGTTTGTCAACATTTGCTACTTAAAATTGCTTATTGAGAGATTAATTTAAAATCAATGAAATATCTCAGCTTTTTGAGGTTGGGGGGGTGGGGGAGGACAGAGGGGGCCTGAGACATCGCCTGAAGTTCCCTAGAGATAGGGTTGCCATAATTGCCTAGCATTGATACGGACGTTTAAGTGCTAAATAAAAGAAACATGAAAAAAGTGGGCAGGTGATGGTTTATTCTACTCCGATAAAAAAAAATCAATAATGTTTAAGCAATCTAATCAAATGATCATGTTAAATAATAGTAAAAAAATCCAAGGCTGATCCTTTTTAGCCCAGTCATATGTTAAAGTTGATTTTACTTCCTTAATTATATCATTTTCTTCTTTCACATAATTATAAAATTGGACGCAAGTCATTTTAAAATTATAATGACGCAGAATTTAGGGAGAAAACGGGACAAATAGTGAGTGGTGAAATACAGTAACAGTCCCGTATATACGAGACGTATGGCAACCCTACCTAGAGATCTTAATTCGACCCTGGCTATAGATATGCCATTGTATAAAATGAAATAAATATGCTATTAGTTTGTTTTCGCAGAAGGTTTGCTAGGGCATTTGCACGCACCCCCGTGCCCCATCGCTATCAACTGGATATAGTTCACAGAAACTGCACCAGCAAAGCGCTGGGAAAACACTTCTCTACAGTTTCGAATCCAAGATTCGTGTCTGGGGGGGGGGGGGGGGGAAGAAATAAAATTTTTTTATGGTTGAGACAAATAAAAAACCACAGGGATTATATAAACCAAACAACTTTAACTTTACAGGCTTTCCTCACCTGACAATAAGAATCATATATAAAACTACAATACTTTCGATAACTCAATAAAAAATACAATTAAATAACTAGACAAAAAATATTTTCGACCGCGTCAACGCTACAAGTACCAGTGGCATGACTGATGAGAAAAGTAGGAAAAAGTTAGCCAGAAAGCAATGTTGTCACGATTTTATTATTTTTTTACAAATGAAAATTAAGAACAAACAGTTGTAGTGATTTTAAATAAAATCAACAATTTTAGTTAGCTCTGGGGGGGGCTGTAGCCCGATAACCCCCCCTGGATTCGCCACTGCTTCTCTGGGGGGGGGCTGTAGCCCGATAACCCCCCCCCCCTGGATTCGCCACTGCTTCTCTGAAACACCATCTACCATCCTTTCGAAGTGAATCACATGTTAAACACCACCTTCTGCACCAAGTGACTTCCACCCCGGAGGTAGAAACCCTCCCCCCAACAATCCACCTGGACACACAGAACGGACCGGGTCGGTATCTCCTGTCGTTCATTGTTATTCCGCGGATTCGCTACTCACAGAAGGGGTTCACAGTCCTCCCCCCACGTGACTATGAAACGCACTTTAAATCTGCACGTCCGTTCTAATTAGTTCACAAAAGACTGACACGGCGACAATCGATCTGGAGATGACGACGCCCCTGCTGCTCGAATGACGCGTTTGGAGTAGCCCCACTTTAATTCGCGTGCTGCTGATTGGAATATTCAAAGCCCCGGAATTGAATGTCGTGGATTCTCGTATTGTTTCGGGAAAAGCTGGGATAATAATGTGGCCGATACGTTATGTTTCATTGCAACTTTTTAACACAGAATGAATATGTTTACGCTCGAGGTGAACTGGTGACGGAAGTTACTCGCGTCTTGGACACGTGACTTCCGGTTTTGTAGAATACGGTTCGGAAGATTGGATAAAATTTTTTCAAAAAATCCCTTTAATAGTTTTCCTTATCTATTTAATTTTGTAACAACTTAAAGTGGTGTCGCAATATCACAGAACGTATTTCTGAAGGTTCAAATTTTATGCATTTTAGATGCTGATTTTGTTTTTAACGGATCATATGCTTTTTAATTATTTAATAATTGTTTTCACTTCCTTGTGAAGCTCCATTCAGGATAATATATTTTTAAAAAAGGCAAATGCTGAAAAATTAACATAGAATTTGGCGATTAAAAATAATCATAAAGTAATCCCCATCCTATCCAACCGCCCGAATACTTTGAATGATGGGTCATAGCAGATAATAATACGTGTATTACAATCTTCGCAAAATATCGTCCATTACGACGCGGCCCATGTGCACCCCCCTCCTGGAGAGGTACGTTCCGTCATCGGCAGTGGTCTCGTTAATCAGGCAACACTACTATACCTGGGCAAGCGAAAACTGATTATAGTGAGTCGGGCCACTTCTGATCCCCGCACTTGAGGGGCCGCCCCCCCCCCCCGGGAATTCCATCGAAAATAATTCCAGTTCAGCGAAATTCGAAAGTTTATCTACAAACCTGGCGGCAAACCTAGGAATCTGGGGTGCCCTACCCGTTGAAATTGTATTTTTATTCATTGTAATCGTATCATTTTTATTGTAATCGCTTTATTATCATTGATATTTTGTAAAACAACCGACCACTAGATGGCGGTGCGGATCATTGTTCCGTGAGAGTGTTTTTTATTTTCTCGTATAGGAAGTATACAAAGAGAAAGTATTGTAATCGTCAAAAGATTCAAACTCGATATTTTGACGAATCTCCACGTTTTAGACTTCCCCGAGTCCGAAAAACACAATTTGGGAATTATGTCTGTCTCTGTGTCTGTATGTTCAATTTTTTTTTTACTTGCGTACTGGGAGCAAAATCTCTGCGCATGCGCAAGCTATTCAGCGATAGCGAACGAGGTCATTTTCTCCTGTTTTCTTTTCGCTCGTGCACTCCCTCGCATTAGCGGAACTTGCTAGAGTGTGATAGAAAATAAATATTGCTAAGTTTTAATACAAACGCATCTCTTTGAATTTGATTCTTCACCTAAATATTTTACAATCACTATAATCTACAATGAAAAGCCTTCTGATAGTCATTGCATGCTGGATTACAGTAGGTTCGATTTTTTTTATCCACGCAGGAGGAGGGAAAAGGACAAATTTTTGAGCAGTATACGAGAAAGTTTAGGGGAGGACACTCCCGCTGGTTTTAGACGGTTGCCTGTGAGAACACGAACGATAATGTTGTTGTTGGTAGAGTGGTTGTGAATAAATATAATTTAGGGGTCTATTCTGGTACCCCCGGTTGGGTTGGGTTCCGCACGTTAACAACGGAATCCGACCCAACTGGAGGTACCAGAATAGACCCCTTAGTTTTTTACCATATGAAGTCCGACTTGTGCTTCGAATTATGATACACATAGTCATTTGGGATGACGCACCAACTTCCCCCAAACCTATGTAAAATATAAAAAGTTCGCTTTGCAGTTCGAGATTTTCTTCCATAACATTTTAGACTTCAATACACCTTCTTTGAAATTCTTTGTATAAAGATGTTTCCTTTGATATCTGGCCACTACTGAATCGGACAGCGACGACAGAAGTTGGTAATTAAAAATCCATGCGATAATTCTCTAAACTGATGTACAAAACTGATCAGTATGACTGTTTTGCTGTTCGTACTGTTTTGCATTTCTTTTTCTTTGTTATAAGTAAAAACAAGTAATATAAAAAAAATTAAAGTCAACTCCTACTTCTCTTGACACGGACGTGACTTGAACACACAGCCTTCTGATCTGGAGTCAGACGCGCCACCGTTGCGCCACCGAGTCCCGTTCCGCATTTCTTATCCCTACACCATGATCGTAGCCTGTGCGAGGTTCTAATAAATAAAATTAATTAATTAAATTTAATTAATGAATTAATATTTGAAAAAACTGTATTAACATCAAGTGTCATCCACTACAAGTTTTAAAAAATGTATTTGAACTTGAGTGGATGAATAAAAAGTATTTTATTAACGATTGAAAATTTGAACAAGATATATAAATATATATATAGGGAGAGTGTGAACTAATAGTAGGAATTGAAATAAATAAACATAGGTAACTTTTTTTTTCAGACTATAGCATCTTTCCGAATTCTTTTATTGTATTATAGGTAGTTGTTACCTATAATTTAGTATATACTTAATAACTACCTACTGTCTAGCAACGGATTCAGAAACCCTCCGCGCTTTTGCGCATGCGCCGGGCGGAGTTATTTTCATCAAAATAGGGGGAAAGTGAAGAATGGAAGGGTGATGTTTACAGTTTACTGAGCGTGATCTAACAAAGAACTCCGTACATGCGCTCATATGACTCATTGCCTGACACCCCTTTCCGGTGTAAAATCGTCCAAAAGTGGTAGTCTCGAAATCCTTTGCTGAACAGCATATAAGTTGCTTAATTTACTTAATTATTATTAATTATTATTACTTAATTTTTTAATTCATGGAAATTCATTGTCACAAGTCTATGTTGGAAGGATTTCAATATTTTGCTGTTGAAGCTGATTCCCTGCAATAGAAAAATGTATCAGTGCATATAAACATAAAAGAACAACATGGAATAATACATGTGTGTTCAAATATACAAAGATTTTTTTTTATTATGTTATATTTATGAACTGATTGATGCTGATTTCTACGAAACTTGATTATTTTTCAGCAGTCTATTTTCTACACATATTCTTCCGCGTATTACTCTAATTGCCAATAAAAATGATTGCAGCAATAAAGGCTTTTATTTTATTATATTTTTTGCAATGGAACTCTGCTGTGAACAGCACTGTTTATAACTGATTCAGTTTTATTTAAAAAAAAAAAAACCGTTCAAGAACAATAGCATAATCACGACCATTGCCAGTACGATTTTCTTGAATGCATGTTACCATAACAACAGTATGATGATCTTCGCGAACGATGCGAAAATAGCCTTTATTTCATTTATAAAAATTCTAGATTCGCCATTTTTAAAAAACCGATTCAAGTTTATTTTACTGTAAACCATTAAAAAAAGCAGCATAAACCTTTCCCTAAATTAAGTGTTACCATGGCAACCGCTTAACGGCTTTCACACGTTCGCTTCGTTTTCCTGTCTCTTTTTCAACCTTTCGACCCATATATAAAACATATTCTACGCTAATAAAAACAACTTCACGCCAAAAAGTATCGACATCGCAACATTATGAATTCTATGAAGGCATAACCGCGCATAGAGAAGGCCAACGGACAATTGGAATTAAACAATTGCAATCATCTCAATTTGTGGTGGAATTTCGATTGAGTTGGGGTTCACTCAGTAACGCCCATAAATTCTGACCAACCTGTAGAGTCGCAACTTGACTTCAATACATATCCGCATACCGTCCCTAATAATAGACAGAGTTGAGATGAACCAGTTCTGCCCTATGTCCTCTCTCTCTTTCTGCCTTTTTTTTATTAAGAAAAGTTACGGTTTTCCTCGAAGTCGGCAGTTCCGGTGAGTGTTCCTAGAACAAATCTGAAATAGGGAAAAAATTCTTATTCTTATTTCAATCAAGTGAAGTGAATTTAAGAAATATTTTACATTAAATAATGTGAAAACAGTTCCATGATAAATTAATTATGAGTGATTTTCATTTACTGATAGATTATTTTAACCTTCCAGCGGGCGCACGTTTTCAAAGGATACTTGCATTGTGTGCATCGTATTACATATCTATGTATTAATACGTGAAGGAAAAACTTTGTGCCCCTTTTTAAGAGCATTGCGCGCACGGAGGAGTGTGAGATTTGGCATAGTTAAAGTTCATATGGAGAAGGAGTGCAGAAAGATAAAAGTTATGTATAATATGTGTTACAAATACATTAAATGAAATAAAATAAAACATTCATTGTTTACGTTCATACACTGAAAAAAATTAGCGGAGTAAATGCGGAGTGGATGATTTGTAATTGATTTAATGCCTCCGCAGTAAAATCCACTCTAAGAGGGGGTTTATTTAGATTATCTATAAAAAAAACACTTCGGGGTGAAATACAAAATGCGGATGATTTAAATCTGTCAATGTCAAACACATATTAGTCTGTGGTCAAACAGTCGCACAGAGTAGAGATTCTCTCTAAGGAATTTATATATTGTATGTATTACTAATACATTCAATAAAATAAAATATTCATTGTTTACGTTCATACTGAATGTCAAACACATAAAAGTCTGTGGTCAACAGTCGGACAACATTTATTTTTTTAACCGCCCGGTTTTTTCGTTTCAATAAAAAAAGTATAAAAGAAATACGAAGCACGTATTCTTTATTTCATTTTTTGTATTATTTTTTTATTTAAATTTTATAGAATTTAAAAAAGAGTAGTCTTGGCGAAACCTGGTCAGTATAGCAATAAAAAAAACCCAAGAAAATGTCAAAAAACGCGTTATTGTTTTCTAAATATGTCTTAGCCAAGGTGTACCTCATTTTTTCTATCGTTCGTATTTTTCAAATAATTCCAAAATTAATGCATAATGACGTATTTGTGCACGCTCGCAGCTGACGTAATAGAACAAAATTCAAAAGAATTATGTGCAATGATAAAGGTATACTCTTTGACAAAAGAACCTCAATAACGTTCAAACTTAAAAATTTAATGAATTACGGTCGAATTTCGACCGCTGTGGGACCTCTGGTTTATATACAGTGGAATCTCCCTATAACGAAATCGCTTGGTTCCAGTTGAAAAATTCAATATAGAGAAAATTTCGTTATACGGAGATTAGAGATTTTTGCAGTTTAAGTAAATGTTACAAACCTTTTAGTATGTGCGATAAGTTCAAAAATATTTAATTATGACTTTCAATAAAAATTAAGTAATATTTATTATAAATTTGTTAAAATTATACTAATTTTTATTGTATAAATAAAATGCTCAAAAGTGAAGACAATTCACCAATTTAGAGAATAATATGTAGTAGTACGGATAAACATAAAATGCGTATTGTCACATCCATCTGCTGTTTCCACCCCGATTCTTGGAATCTTGACCCTCTATAGAAATGTTGCTCCCTCTGTAGAAACCCGCAGGTCCCCACAACTGCATTAGCCTTCACTTAGCGTTCTATTGTTATGTGTTATCGCTGGAATGAACAATGCGAGTGGTTCCAGAAACAGACACGTGTGAGCGACACGTTTACTCAGAAATTAGCAACTTTCTTCAAAAATGACAAAAATCGAAAAGATAAAGGTCTGAAAAAATTCGTTATAGGGAGACAACCACTTCGTTTTATGGAGAATATTTTGAATTTTATTTAACATTCCGATTAAAAATTTCGTTGTAGGGAGAAATTCGCTATAGGGAGACTTCGTTGTAGGGAGACTCTACTGTAGTTCTTTTATAAATTTAAGTGCAATTTTTATTTATGAAATCTTTGTTTACTATTAAACTAATAAATACTGATAATTTAAATAAAAGATGGATTTATTTTTGTAAAACCACACGATATATTTATGTAATACGATGCACGATATGTCGTAAAATTTGTGCAGGCGCGCCCGCTGGAAGGTTAAAAAAACCAATCTTATAACCCTGGTTTGATTAACTTTTTTATCTAGTTTTCTTTGATGATATTCTTTGTATTAAATGAATTGAAATGTAAAGTTTCTTTTCACGTATTCATGGGAAATTTATTAAAATATTTTTATAAATAAAGAGTAGTGAATAAAGAGTTTAACAGCAGGAATACGAATGTTTACTGATTGACACGAAATTTTTTACTGGTTTCGGTGTTATTTGTTTTAAAATTCAAAGACAAATTTAAAAAGAAGTAAGATGACTGCCACCCCCCCCCCCCTTTTTTTGGAAAAAGTAACATAACAAAATCAATTCATTTGGTGACACAGCCATATGATCAGGAGTAGCTCCAGTGGGATGCCCGGGGGGTCAGGGCCCCCTCTGCCGGGGGAAATATTTGTACCCCGTTCACGCAACGGGCTATTGAACTAGTACAGAGGTTCCCAACCTGTGGTACGCGTACCCCTGGGGTACGCGAAATCAAATTTGGTGATGGCGGAAACAAGAAAACACAAGGAATTGAAAAAGTTACAGAATTTTGTTTCTCCAAGTTAATACAGGTTATTTAAAAACTATACTATTTGAAAAGTTGTTTATTACCGAGTGTAATTTTTGGCCATCCTTATAAGTTAATGCGAAATTATTTCAATACTGATTTCATTTGTTTTGGCGTTGAAATAATACTATTGTAAAAAGGCAATAAAATGCCAAATCAAAAATAAGTCCAGCAAATGTTATTAATTCGAGTCATTTGACTCTTCAGCTAACATAAACCCTTAACAATATTGATAAAAACTTCTTTGCATAGACGAATGGTTGTTGCTGTTGTTGGTGAGGGGGGCGGTGGGGAAGGACAAAACAGTAGGGGTACGCGAAAATATAAAGAATAATCAAGGGGTACGTGAGGGAATAAAGGTTGGGAACCCTTGAACTAGTAGATAAATAAAGACCCGACGAAAATTTGAGAAGGCTATCATTACGCCCCTACCCTTGTACAGCAGGTCATGCACCCCCTGTCAGGGAGACCCTGCCCCCCGTTAGGCAGACAGAGCTCCCCCGTTGGGCGGACTCTAACGCCACTCCTGCATACGATAAACGTAGCAGCGCTTGTAATTTGAAATATAACTACTGCACATTGATTTATGCTACGCTGCGATTTCTTGTCCTTCTTCCACCTGTACGGTGCGGAATGGATTCAAAAGTTAAATAGGCGTGGCACACTTTACGGGTATCTCGTGAGTATGAATTTACTTCGCGACATGTTTAACGGTTTCAAAATATTGTTTCAAAGATAAATTAAATTGGTTTAAGCGTTTCTTTTATGCATAAAGTAAAAAGAAACAGATATTTCAGTTTGCAGAGCTATTGTTATGGTCATGCTTAAAAAATTCCCAACTTGTAAAAAGTTTCTGATTTTCTTCGCAGGCTAAGGTTTCATCTGCATCAAAAGGGGTTTGACTGAGTCATGGATTTTTATGGATTATAAAAACTTTCTGTCGATAGCAAACTTTTTTCGGAGTGCGTCGCACTGGCAACTCACACAAATATTTTACTAAAGGCATAATATGGCTTAAAAATAAAATCTATTAGATAAAATGTTATTTACAATAAAAAAAATTCGGCACTTGAATTTTAACTGTAATTTTTTTTTTTTTAAGTTTCAAATATATTAATATTATTTTTGTTAAATCTTTCCATCAAATGATACAGAAATATTCATACACACAGTGAAATAATATCCTAACTGCTATACATGAAAATAAATATTGGAGAAATTTGCACAACACAGCAAAAAATATTTTATTACAAACGTGATATTACCTAAATTAATCTGAATCCATCATGAAGAACTAGAAAAACAAGAGTCAATGTATTATTTTTTCTTATTCTTCGGTTACTAAAAGAATAAAATAAGATTCATTCTTACTTAAGTTGCTAAATCGTCATTACATTTGAAAGATATATCACTCTAGCTATTTTCTAAATAAATATAGTATAATAATAACTGTCACTATACAGCTCGAGTGGGAACTTTAGATTTATATATAAAGCTTTCAATATTTTAAATCTTTGTATTCAGACACATTTTCGACATCTAAAAGAAAAATGCAATGCCCAAATTGCGTTGCATAATTTATTACAAAAACCTTTCATGTATGGAGCAGAAACATGACGATGATAAATAACAAATCCTGTAAAAAGCTGATTCAATTTATTTTCATTGATTATTAATTATCGGTCGGTAATCATGGAGAAAGTATCTTGTTTTTCATTTTGAATGTTTTATTAATTAATAGTCTAACGTTTTTCACCCACAACTAATGTATGCGTCAAGGCAATATTCTATTATAATAATATTCTAATATTAGTAATTATATACTACTTTTACTAAACTAATATTCGTATCTTTGAAATTACATGAATAGACATAACTTCCTTCTTTTAATCTTTTAATAACTGTGTGGGAGGTATTTAGCCTTTAACAAAATAATTTAAGAAGTAATGTAGTAGTAACGTAGTTTCTTCTAAATCGATTCTATTCTTAGATATCTGTGACGTTTCATTCTCTTCATTTATTAAACATCCATACATGTAAAAACTTTTCAGACGGCATTTTTTTTTATTTAGTATCCAAAAAATAATGAGTTACGAAACCAAATTAAGAAAAGAATGAATTTTAACATGCAGATGATAATTTTTCTATATTTTCGTCAATAGAAAAATTATCGTTTGTATGTTAAAAGTCTAGTAATGTTGAGTTAATTAAGCACATTCATAATTATTTATCAGAGTATAATATTTTTCACTGTATAATTGTTTGTAAAAATCGTTTGTTTTCTCCGAAATTTATTCGTTTATCTTATTTCATTAATTTTGTTTTGAGCAAAACAGTCAACAGGAGATTTAAATGCAGGTTTAATTGATTCAACAAAGCTCATATTTAAAATGAAATTCGTTAGCAATGTTTAAAGAAATATACCGCTACTTGTATTTTTCATGAAATGTAACATTTTTCTTATTTTCATTTTATTTTAAATTTAAAGAAAGAATATAGGAAATATTTATTAAGGTCATGGCGCTTTTATAGAGGCATTAATTTTTTTATTTTTACGGAAACACATTTGATACATTTCGAAACGTATTTAGTTTATTGTAAAAATGTTTTGAAATCGCTGGATTCTTTTTTCTGGATTCAAAGAGAGAAAATGGAATAATAGTAGATTTCAAACAGATAAAAACATTATTTTTTTAGAGTGGAAATAATTTTTAGAGAATATTTTAACAAATATGTGAGCTAGAATTATTAAATGATGAAAGGTTGCTGATGTTTTAAAAATCTTCATGAAATTGAACAACATTCATGGTTTTTTGTTTGTCTGTCTGTTTGTTTGTTGGTGCGGCGCCTAGATTGGATTGGTATCATGACTTCAATTCTATTAAATATTTGACTCGTAAAATAGACAAATTATGCCGTAACGATATATATAGAGTGTATGAAATGATTTTTAAGAGAAAGCGCTACGTAAATACAGTAAGAGAACAAGATTCAGGTATTATCAGTTAAACATTTTAACATAAAACATTAATAGCCCTTACGCTGATTTAAAGTAAGTGGCAAAATATGTTATTATATCCTCAGAAGGAAATTTCTTTGGCTACAATTTACTATAATAAGTTTATTAAAATAGTTTAAAAATAAAGATAGGGACATTTTTTTTGTTGTTGCCCAAATGTTGCGTAGACTGAATCACAAACAGTTGTCTAAATTGGACAGATTAAATCAATGTGATTATTATCTTAAACTACAGGAATAGCTCAGAAAGCAGTTATCACCACGAGTAATCTTCATGAATTCGAAGAGGAGCAAGTGAAAGCAAAGAAACCATAAAAGGAGCCATCAAAAAGTATGAAAACTAAAGTTCCGTTATTTTGTATCAGTTTTGAAGAAACAAAGGGAGAAGAGGAAGTGATATCTAATACTTATAAAAGGCAATGTCTGTGTGTGTGTGCGATGTCCAGACGAATCTATCGCACTTACAGCCTTGAAATTTAGCACACAGGTAGTCTTAATGGTGACTCAATGCAAGCCGGAATTTTAAAATTTAATCTAGAATTTTTTTTATTTAATGTTTTGTGTTGTTTTGGTTGATTTTTCGCACTAATTTCTCAATAGAAGGGTTTTGAATAATTGTACGAAAAAAATAGATACGCCATCGGAAAGAGCACACGATTTCCGTTCTAATGAAGTTAGTTTTGAATTTCTAACGTAATTTACTGAATTTTAAGAATTTTTTTAAAAAATAGTCAGTTTTGCCATCGAAATTTTATTTTTGTTTTTAAATTTGATGCATCCGACGTTGTAACAACTCTATTACTTTCCATTTTTTTCAGTTTATGACTGGAACGGTTCTGTCGGATTTAAAATAAGAACGGTTAAAATATCTTTTCCCGGTTTTTTTTTAA
>BGPR01003231.1:132638-144325 GCA_013235015.1 Araneus ventricosus
GTGTATCTTTTGTTTTATTTTCAGAACTTTTTCACGTCATTGTGGAAGTTTTTTTTTTTTTTTCATTTCGTTGAAGTTTTTATTCCATGGGCAACGCCGTGCGCGTACTGCTAGTAGTGTATAAAATGTGAGAATCAAAGAATATTTTTGCTTTAATTGTGCTTAAAGAAACTGCATGGTTCAATTGAATTGGTGGTTCAATCTGAGCAGCCGGCTTCATTGATTGGACCAATGACACAATTGTCTTTAAACTATTATTTTCCTAATTATTTTCCTTTTAAAATGTATTTCATAAAAAGTTAATTACATTGTTCTGAAGATAAATAAACTACAGAAAAATTGTACTACAGTAATACTTCGATTAACCGTCATGCGTCACCTTCTGTGCTGTGACGGATAACCGAATAGGTGCGTAACAGAAATCTCTTAATACATACAGGGTGTCCATCAAAGGACTCCCTCATTTTAAAATTAAATAACTCGGCAACGGAGATCGATAGAAGAACGAAACCAGTGATATGCTTAGTCTGAAAGCCGTAAAAATCTGATACAAAAGTTTCAAAATTAGTTATAAATGTTGCCGACAGGTGGCGCTGCAGGTTGTAATAGCTATTCAGAATCCGATAAGAAATCTATAAACTGTCCTTGGCAAGCACGAAAAATGCCTAATTTGAATCGATTGTGATGTGATTGCAACGATTACTTGCAAATGACAGTTTATAGCTTTCTTCTCGAAATCTGAACTGTGATTACAACGTACAGCGCCACCTGTCGGCAACATTTATAACTAATTTTGAAACTTTTGTATCAGATTTTTACGGCTTTCAGACTAAGCATATCACTGGTTTCGTTCTTCTATCGATCTCCGTTGCCGAGTTATTTAATTTTAAAATGAGGGAGTCCTTTGTTGGACACCCTGTATGTACAGCAACGTTATTTCACTGTTGGCTTAGGATGAAAATGAAAATAAAATCTTTTAGAAGTGAATGATACATGCATATTGTATTTAATTTTACAAAACGATCAATACAAACTTCAAGATAAGAGTAGTAATGTACAGAAACGACGGATTAGATTTTTTTTAGACGATGACGGATAACAGAAACTGACGGGTAAGCAACTGACGGTTAATCGAAGTTTTACTGTACTTGGTTTTCGTTAAAATTACTTCTCTATCACTGTACATTTAAAAAAAATCCGGGAGGTTCAAGCTTAACCCCTTAACTTAACAGCCCGAGAATACTCGTGCATCGAATTATCGAAATTTTAGTCTTATAAACTAAAATTGAATCATTAATTAGCTTTATAATTTGACACAAAAAATATGTAGGATCCATAAACATCTTAAATATCCTATGCCTTCTTAGATGAATGAAAACGACAGCCCCTTTCCACAACAGGAGGGGTCATCTTATTAGATAGCAAAGAAAACTATTCAGTTAAGTGGTTAAAACTGCCTGTAAACATTCTCAAAATTGATTTCTAAATTGCTCTCCATAGCATATTCTTTCTTTTTTTTTAAATCAAATTTTTTCGAAGTATATGGCATAATTTTTGTATATACATTGCTTTTAATAAGTATAAAAAATTATACTTATGAAAGAATAAGTATAAATAGAAAATTCACTTAATTATTAAAGAATAATGAAAAAAGAAAGAATAATTTCTTGATTATTCAAGATACTGTGTAATCACTTTCTGAGAAAAATTCAATCTGATATCAAATCTTATTTTACATAATCATTAAAAATATGCAAATAGTCTTATCTTATTTCTTTTATATTATAATAAATATATTTAGAATATTTATTTCAACCCTTAAGAAGGTTAAATATGTAAAATTCTATTTATTGTCTGTCTCATTAAAATAATGTAACGACAGTAATTAATGGTTGTATTTTCCCTTGCGACGCAAAATATAAAACTCCAAAATGTATCTTTTAACCACAATGTGTAAATATATGTCAACAAAAACAAAAAAAGATGAATCTAACCACGTTTTGTTCCAGAATCTTTTAAAAGTTCATTATCTATTCCAAAACATTCAACCCATAATTGCGTTATTCCGCGACTAGCTATTTCACTCCGGATCCTTTCATAACCAGGAAAGTACATCTAATATTATTAAATTATGACTTTAATGCAAATTAATAGTCTTTTAAACTACTTCGAGCATACAGGATTTATCCCTGTTTTAAATAATTCATTTTAACGCTATCTTTGTGACGGCGATTCATATTCTATGAATGATGCCGCCAACTGAAGGAAGAGTCATGAATACATTAAGCACTGACTTTAGTCGGAAAACCTTGGCAAACACGTTTTAATCTTTTCAAAGCAGCCGTTTTATTTCGAATATTACAAAGGTCAGCTCTCTGGTGAAAGAATCCTCAAACGATAATAAAAAAAGAAATGAAAAGGATGAAATAGGAACTGATTCTGCTTTTACCTCAGCTTCGAAGCATTTAAATTGAATGATTACGAAACTTATATGTTGATATTTTTTCCTCCGAATGAGCTAATATTCTTCCATTCTAATACGAACGGTTTCGTTCGAATTTCTAGAATTGGGAAATTCAAAAGAGCTTTTGTGTGTTTCTAGAAAATCGTTTGCTTTTTCATTTGTTCCTCTGACTTGAATTCGAATTTTGCGAAATTGCATTCGTGTTGTTGTCATTCAGATTTGAATTTTAATCAAGTATTTTTTGTAATATATACTCTTCTATCCACAGGCAGAATTTTTTGATGCAAATTTAATAAAAGTTTTTTGAAAAAAATATTATAATATTGCTTTTATCTTATTTGCTTCAAAGATTCGAAAAAAATATTTATGAGCATACTATCTGTGTTACGTAAATGTCTTAATATCAATTCTATATTCTACGAATTTAAGTACTTGGATTTATAAATTTATCATTTTATTATATTTATTGTACTATAAATCTAATTAAAGGGATTCTGTGGAAAGAACAATTCTTCTAGTAATAATTTTTTACACATAAGTTTAATTTTAAAATATTTGAAATATATTTTGAGCCAATAAGAATGAAGCTTTTATGCTTTTTGAATGCCAGATTGTGTCAACATTAGATAAATTTGCTTTTCAGATAATAAGTGACCAAAATATATCGTCGCTTAACAAGCAACACCACCTCTCTCAATTTTTTGAAATTTCAAAGTGGAATAAAAAAACGAATTTTTCACAACCGATAACGAATATGACATCTAGTTACACATCATTACACTAGTAGGAATATGTGGTTTCATATTCATTTTAGATGTTAAAAAAATTCAGAAATATTCATTATCGGTACGTAAAAAATTAATCTTTTTCTCTCTATTTGAAATTTCAAAAAATTGAAATAGGTGTTAAGCGACAATATATATATATATATTTACTTTAAATTTAGGGAGAAAGCTAAAAGTGAAGCTTGAGCGTCAAATCTTTACATTTCCTAGATTTATAATTTTTATTATATTTTTAGCGAGCTTTTCTTTATGTTCTTTTATTTCTCTTCTAGTTTGTTTTTATTCTAAGTATTAGTTTATGAATTCATTAATCTGTAAATAAAGAACACTGGCAAGTTTGGCTACATAGTACTGATGTAATGAAATCTTCAAATATGTTTTATTCTTCCTTTGAAGACTATCATGCACAATACCGAAATAAGAAATTAAAGTGAAGCTTAGACGGTACATTATATCTCTCAGAAATATAATGACTCTCAATTTAAGAAATGACAAAAAGAAAAAAAAAAACCTGGCACATTTTCCTCTGATCTATTATGTCTAAGTCGAAAATCTGGATGAAGTCTAACTCCAATACGTTTCGGTTACTGACATAATTGATATTAACGGTGGGTAATCGGTGAATAACGCCAAAGTAATTATTTTGGTTTGTTGACGCTCTTTGGTGGACAATGTCCGATAACCGAAGGATAAACTCAAATTCTAATCAATCTGGATAATCGAAGATTAGACGGGGCGTAAACATGTGTCGTATAAACATAATTCATTTTCGCCTATGTTTACAAACATGGTGTGCACAAATTTAGAGTGCAATTTAAAATAGTAGTTGTAACTCTGTATAAAAAAATTCGCAAAAAAAAAAAAAGATTAGAAAACTTGATGCACGCAAGAATTTCGTTTTTAGAAATTAATTTAATAGTTATTTATTTTTCAAATCGCTGTTGATCCAAGACTTCACTAGAAGTGAAAGCAAATTGTGTTCTTAGGAACTAAAATCTAACGCTTCTGTCCGAAGAATGTAGAGAACTTAGTACAAGAAAGAAATATTACACAGGAATTCTATGTCCACTAAGGCAAAAAAAAAAAAAAAATCACCAAGCGAAGTCCTGGATCAATGGTGATTCTAAAAATTAAGTAAATTTAAGTTCAATTTTTGGAGATAATAAAACTACACACATAAAATTTTAAATTCTTTTAACAGACTTTTTATATCCCAAAATGCTTAATAGAACTGCACAAGAGCATTACGGGCACCCTGCACACTAAAAAGGTGATGATTTAAAAGAGGGAAAATTCTACTAAAAGTTTAGATTGCAATTGTAAAATTGTAACATCTGCTTTATTGCTTCGAAATAAGAAGTTCGTTTATAAATCTATATAATTATGCTTATAAATAAACAAATCTGATTTATAACGTAAAATCGCAATCTTTGTATTTGTGTCAGGACTTCGTGTTTAAAAGATTAAGAATCCTATCCAATCGTGATGTGAAGTTGTGTTTAAAATCTATATTGGTCGATGTTTTCAGTTTGTTACTGCGAATTATCAGGTATGAGTTCAGGCGTGTCAACCTTATCACATGCAAGGTTTAATAACAATAAATGAATTCAATAACTAAGGATCATATTTTTTGCTACTGTTCAGCAACGGATTCCGAGACTAGCACTTCTGGACGATTTTACACAGGAAAGGGGTGTCAAGGCAATCAGTTATATAAGCGCATTTCCGGAGTTCATTGTTAGATCACGCTAAGTAAAATGTAAACATCTCCCCTCCATTCTTCACTTTCCCCCTATTTTGATGAAAATAACTCCCCCGGCGCATGCGCAGAGAAATCCGTTGCTAAACCACAAATTCCATGTATTACGTGCAGATAAATTACAAACATAGACTACTGCTTGAAATGTTGATAGAAACATTTATTTTCTCTGATAACTGTTTAAAATTTTTAAGAACTTAACAACTTTGTTTTTTCTACTGCTTTATTAGATGACATCTTCTCTTTGGGAAATGTTTTGTTGTTTTGGAATCAACTTAGATATTATTTAGTTACGGATTCGGAAACCCTCCGCGCTTTTGCTCATGCGCCGGGCGGAGTTATTTTCATCAAAATGGGGGGAAAGTGAAGAACGGAAGGGTGATGTTTACATTTTACTGAGCGTGATCTAATAAAGAACCCCGGGAATGAGCTTATATGACTCACTGCCTGATACCCCTTTCCGGTGTAAAATCGTCTAAAAGTGCTAGTCTCGAAATCCGTTGCTGAACAGTACTATGGAATATTTGAGATGTTTATGAATGTTATGTAATTTTTGTTTCGAATTACAATGTTTATGAAGGACTTTTTAAAAAAAGTTTATTAGTTCAAAAATACGATAATTCGATGCATGTACGACTCACGGGCAAAATAAGTGATTAACCCTTTTCACTCGAGAGGTAACTCTCAATCACCATTCTAGACGGTGCATTATTTTGACGTTTCTTGATTTCGATGGCTTAAAAAACTGCCTACGAAGTTGTAAGAAGGTGTAGAAAAATTTTTCAGGAAAAATGAACTTACACAAACATATTTTTTATGTTCCAAAGCAATAATATGAGCTCTTTTAAATCAGTGAATAATTACGCATCCAATTACTTTTCGAGAGCAAAGTGTTAAAATACTCAGAATTACTGCGTTTTGACTATTCGTAACTGCTTTGGCACGGACTGAAAAGTAACTATTTAAATAGGCATCAAAATAAATGTAACTTTTAAATTAAAGAATACATAATTAAAGTAAAATTCTAATTCTTCAGATTAAATTAATTATATAAATACACCTGAAATACAATATTCAGATAGTTGTAATTACGTTATTAATTAAAGTCACATTGATTCTTTAATTAAATTTAATAAACTACTTTGTTGCTTTAATTTATGTTTACTGAACGGGGTGACATTTTTTTCGTGTTTTCCATCAATTGCAGGTTTTATAACTAGCTTTATTAATAAAATAAGTCTCAGTTTTAGAGAGGGGAAAAAAAAGATTGTTTAAAAATGTGTCACATAAACAAAATCGTTTGATTTTACTCGAAATAACAAATCAAACTACTTTTTTTGTAATAAAATCGTTTGCATTCATACAAGAACAAAAAATAAACAAAATGTTTTCATAATAAAATCTTTCATGGCCACTCAGAATCAAAAGATATTTTGATGTTTGCATATGATAATGAAGGAAATCAGATCTTCCTTAAAATACTAATTCCTATTATTTAACGGAAATCGGTGATACAAAAATAACGATTATCATCTGCCTTGGTAAGTTCACAAAAAACATAAAATCGCTCCAGTTTCTAAATGACATTCAGGTTAATTTTTCCAAATTATACGCTAGCAATAAATAAATCAATCATTACACGGTTGGTCAATTGTCTCCTATGTTAAGCAAATGGCGATACAGATCAATTTAGTCGATATATTTATTTACTAGATAATGAAGATACGTCGTTCGCTGTCATAACTAATATAAAAGGCTATTATTCATTTAATATCTTTTCGCCTTTTTAAGCTTTTAATAGTTCGACATATTTTAAAAAGAGCTTTTGTTGATGCAAAAAATCAAAAAATACTTGATTAAAACTAGGCTTCAACGCTTAACGAGAATTTTAACCTTTAAAAGAAGCTTTAAATTGTTTCCTTTTTCCATGCATCAACCTTTTATGGAAATAATCAATAACGTCTCCCATTTTTTTTTTCTTTTACTGCTTTTTTTTCTGTTTTCAGTTTTATGGTGCAGGAGATCCCATAAAGTCGTTCATTTTCGTAAGGTGTAGGATCAAATGGACTTTTATTTCGTTCATAGAATGAAGAATGGGATTTTGTTGTTGAAGGAATTCAGCAGATAGTAAAAGTTTTTTTCGGTTCCTCTCAGTTTGAAGTTGGTTTTAACAAGTAAATATTTCATCTACAATACATGTTTTTCGGTAGATAGGTATAAATAGCGAATTATCTAGTTTCTGAAACATCACTCTGAAGAAAAATTGAGAAAGTCGTTTTCTCTTTCAATCAAATTCTATTTTTAGAATCCATTCTAAGCGAAAATGTTTACTATCGGATTTAATTTAGTTTGGTTAAATAAATGTTCCATTTTGAAGCTTCAAGTGGGTTATTTTGGAACGGATCCTGTAATTTTGAACCGTTGTCAGATGACTAGTGTTGCATATGAATGACACCCCACTTTCCTAACTTCTACAACACGCCAGCGGAAGGAGACTTTGTCCCGAATGAGTTTGCCCCAGGCTCGCTTATGAGACTGATTTGACTGGAATATGGTCTCGAACCCATGGCCTTGTGGCCACAAAATCTTTATTCTGCTATCAGTACTACGCCTAACCCAAAACTTAGAAAAATAACTGCAAAAAAAAATATGGAAAAATTATTGTCCTTAAAAAGACAACAATTTATAAAAGTAACCTACTTGCTTTTACGAAGAGAGTTTTAAGTTAAATAAATATCCCAACGGAAAAATGTACAAACATTAGAGCTTAATTTGCTTATTAACTGTTCCTATTCATAAAATATTGGATCAGTTCACGTTAAAGCTGAGAATTAATAAAAATACAAAGATAATTTTTCTCTGATGGGGAATATCTTTATTCCCAAATGATTTTCTAGATTTAAATTATCATTAGATATTTCTGATTGATTAATTCATATAATATTCTCATTTGACGGAATTGGTTCGAAATTCCGCAGAAAAAAAAAAAGAGTCAAAAACATTGTGGCATATTTTTATGGTCCAAATCTACGTAACACAAGAATTTGAATTGAAGTTGATAAGAATGTAATCTTGCTACCTTGACAGGTAAGTGACTTGTTTTCGACTGAGAGGGAAATAATTAATGAAAATATTTAAAAAATCACGATTTTTTTTAGCAGACTGTCTTGCATCATTTAAATTCTATCCAATTGATATTTAACGAGTTAATTAAATAGTTATAAAAAAACTCTTTTAAAAGTAATTAAAGCACTGAAACATTCTTATTCCGGAAGCTTCTTACAACCGACAGTGCCAAAATTCTGCATTAAAAAACGCCTGATAAATGATCATCTTAAAGTGTCATACCATTTCTGATTATCAGTTAAAAAAAGGCAAAATAGAATGGTCACGAATTTTATTCTTCGCGCGTATCAGGAGATACTTATGTCGTTGTTTTATAAATTTACGCGTAATTTTTATTTATATAATCTTTGTTTAGTATAAAGCTAATAAATACAGATTACAGAAATAAAAGCAACACGATATAAATATGTAATACGATACACGATATCTCCTGTATACGTGCGCCCATTGCAAGGTTAAAATGATATATTTTGAACATCGCTTTCGAACTGTTCTGAGCTACGATACGAGAATGACAATAAAACTCACTAATTTATTCAAAAAGTGGCAAACATATACTGAGAATATAACCTAATAGATAAGTAGAGTAAAAAAGAACAATTAATATTACAAACTAATGTTGAAAGAAACATTCTCCTAGGATTCCGTCTTTAGAATGTAACTATAAAGTAGTACGAATAAGATTCGGATCAGTAAGTAAAAATTGAATTTGGAAGTTTAACCCCTTAACTGTGATGTTTTCTCTACTATCTAATTAGATGACACGCTCTGTTTTGGAAACGAGTTGTAATATTGATTCAAATAAGAATTCATAAAGACTTGAGATGCTTATGGATTACCTGTCATTTTTGTACAGAATTATAACGTCTATGAATAACTTCCTTTTAGATTAAATGTTTAAAAATACGTTAATTCGATGCACGAATAACACTCAGCACAACAGTGAAGGGATTAAAACTTCTTTTTTAAACGGTTTTGTAGTTGCACATTTTTTTGAAATAGTAAATGTTTCAATACATGTATAAGGAACTTTTATATCAGCGATAATATTATGTCAAGATTATCGCAAAATGCAGCTTAACCGCTTAACTTAACAACCCGAGAATACTCGTGCATCGAATTATCGAAATTTTAGTCTTATAAGCTAAAATTGAATCATTAATTAGCTTTATAATTTGACACAAAAAATATGTAGGATCCATAAACATCTTAAGTATCCTATGCCTTCTTAGATGAATGAAAACGACAGCCCCTTCCCAAAACAGGAGGGGGCATCTTATTAGATAGCAAAGAAAACTATTCAGTTAAGTGGTTAAACGATGTCCTTTAACCCTAACAGTATGTCCCTTTATCCAGTGGATATAGTATTTTGTAAGTAGTATTCCTTCTGTGGGTGAATAAGTTAAATGTGATTGTTTCGATAGAAATTACAGTACAATTACAATTCACGAAAAAATCACGAAATCTTATTATAACCATACAATTCAATATTAATTGTATCGATAATACAGGTTTTCCCTAACAAAAAAAGTTTGTTCTTCCTTTAGTAAATCAAAGTCCAAATACAAAGCAGAACTCGATAAAAGAGAAAAACGAAACAGCGCCATTTTTCAAATAAGGTAAAAATAACCTGTTGGCTATTAAAATGAAAGATGCATGACTGCCACAATCAACAGTCAAGAATCCAGTATAAAGAGGTAAACTAATCGCTCCATTATTCACTCTTTCTCGAGCAAAAAACAAACAAATAAAAACTAATTCTTATTCATGAACAAATTACAGAAGCGCATGTGAATCCATCTGCCTGTAGGGGAAACGATTCACAAAATATCATCGGCATACATCATACCGCATAATGTATTGATGAAACATCCATTGAGAAAATAGAACAAAAGGTCATCTTCTCTATATACCACGGAAGAACAAAACCAGAAAAGGTTTCGTTAGCCTCGTGCAAAAAAAGAATGGAGTGCAAAGAACAGAAAACTAGTCCTTATCGCTTCCAACTGGATCATTTAATGCAAATGACAATCGTTTCTGTATGTGTTCTAGTAGAAGTAACTCTTCTTAGGGTTAACATTTGGATCTTTTTTTTTTGTTGTTGTTGCCTTTTTATAATTCCAAAATTCTCATAAAACATCTGCAAAGGCAAAACTCGTAAATGGCGCAGGTGAAATCGAATTCCATTACTTTCGAAGTGTTTTTGTGAAGTTTTCTTTTAGGATAAAAGTGGAGTTTACATTTGTGTTGATGATCCAAAAGATTGTGGATGGATCATGAAATAAGAATTTTAAGGAGTGTATTACTTTTGTAGTGCAGTGTTTTTTTCTCTCTATTTAGCACAAATGCAACTTCTAAAATTATTTTGATGAGAGATTTTCCAAAATATTCTCTAAATACTAAATATTTTTAATAAAATGAATACAAAAAATATTATAATTACTAAGGATAATAATATAGTTCATTAAAATTTTCTTAAAAAATAAAAGATTTATTATAAATGAGTAATTTAAAAAGACTTTGTATAGGGGAAAGTTGTGCATTACCTTTTTAATTCCATAAAATACAAAAAATCCCTTTCGGCAAGCTGGAAGGCAATGGTATATTCCTTACGTTAATGTTACAAAAGTAATGAAATATTACATATTGATCAATACAGACATAGCCAATGACTTTATTGTTTCTACACATTGCAATGTTTACGCTGTGATTCTGTTTTCATGACATTTAATTTTTTACTATATCAAGGTTTTATCATTCAACTCAAAAGGTTATGCCAGATTTATTGGTTAGTACATTGGTCAAATTTTTATTATATCTCAACACATCATCATTCAACAGGTAGGAGACATAAAGAAATAAAAATCTCAGCAGTGCAAATATCCCGTAGATAACATTAAACCGGCCTATCTGAAACAGCAACAGGAAGTTGGCACTTGACACGAGTGAAGAAAGACTCTAGATTTAATAATTAATTTATTTAATCTAGGTTACAATATAATTGTGCGAACACTACTTTGTTATATGGTAAAATCACATGATATGAAACATTTCAACACTACTAGAATGGACTCATTCAGAGAATCCTCTGGTTACAGAGATAATAGTGACTAAATTCTTAACATATAAGAGAATAAAAATTACTAGACATTGTGAGTGGCAAATTTAATACGTGTCTTTAAAGGATAGGATAAATTTAAGTCTCCATCGACAGTTAAAAGAAAATACTCAGGCAGGAAACCCCAAAACAAATTTAAAGTTAATGAAATATTTTTCTTTATCAAAAAGGATAAAGGAAACTCTTATTTAAATATCTATCTTTTTTGGCTATTTTATATTAAATTTACTAAACAAATCTTGGTGCCACCATGTTTAGTTAAATATTAAATTAAAGTAATCTGTCAAATTAACCTATTATCAAATTAAAGTAATCTGTCAAATTAACTAATTATCAAATTAAGTATTAAAATTAACTGTTTGATTACTTAAAATTAACTATTTACTTAATTAAAATTAAATACTTAATTAATTGTGACGTAATCTTCACTAAAAC
>BGPR01003232.1:0-25751 GCA_013235015.1 Araneus ventricosus
TAGCTTTTAACCTGTTAACACCCAGCACCCATGTTTATAGGACAGTTACATTTCACTTTTGTGGCTGAATTGAACTCATTCCATTGTTGTTTTGTCTGACAAGTTGATATGCATTTCCAAGCTTTTAAGCAATTTTCAACAAACACATACCACCAGTTAGTGAGATATAGAAGTCAAAATGTTATAATTTTGATTTTCTTCTTTTTTTTTTATTTTTGAGGTAATGCGAGAAATTGGAAAGTAATATTTATTTAAATCTTTCATTAAATTAATTTGGGCGTTAACTGGTTAAACATTTATAATTTTCAAACTTAGTGAATTGCGTGTTGTAAAGCGATACTTACTAAAGAACTATGAAATTTCAGTTATTAGATCTTTAATGAAGTTGCAATAAAAATCTGGGAAAATAACGCTACCAATTTCTGTTATGCAAAATAAAGGGGAAGGTAAAGTTGTGAAAAGTTTAAAGCAAGGTATTATTTATTTTCTTTTATTTGCATTATAATGCACCAAATGAATTTTAATATTTTCCCAGTACCTTTTCAGATTCTTCAGACATGACACATTTCCTCGGAAACGCAGATTTCCGCTTTTTCGGCATCGTATTTTATAATTCTTAGTGTTCTTTTATTTAATAATTCTACAATATTTTTAATATTTCAAGCACTTTTTATATAAATTTATTTTATTTTATTGTTCAATTAATCATATATATTTTACTTTTCGGTATTTATGTTTGGCACGATTCTTTATTAATGAAGTTCAGCTTTTTTTGTTCCAAGCCTGTGTCATGTCTGATTCTTATATATCAGTTATCATTGATTTTGGTATTACATTATTGATTTTGGTATTACATTATTGATTTTGGTATTACATCATTGATTTTGTATTATAATATTATTTAAGCATGCTTTTCTTCCTGTTATTTACTCTTTATTATTCGTTTTTGAAACTTGTGAGCTGAAAGTCATATCAATTAGAAGAATTTATTAATGTTTTATCTTATATTTATTAAGTTGTTTCTTTATTTGAGTTTATGTGTTTGTTTTTATATCTTGGGGATGTCTTTTCTCTACTCTTCCACTTCAGGATTTTTCGGACCTTAATTCCTTGACTGTTTTGACCCTTAAACGGGGGGGGGGGGCGCCTGTTTGTATCTCTGCTTTGCGTGGCTCTTGACTAAGTGGAAAGCCAGGTTCCTCCATCTTGTTTCAGTTTTTCACTTGGTTTTATTATCTTATATTAATGTCATTTTGAAAGCTAATATTAAAATCCTTCTGGAAATATTGTTACACTATAGTTAGCTGTTGTGGATTTCCTTCATATCTGTTGCATGAGTATAATCAGATAGTTCCCACGTAAAGTAACAATTATTTTTATATTTTGGTATTAAACCGCCTTAAAATTAAGGTAGTAAATGTAAATTTTTCTTTAATTTCTATGAGTTCAATTTAAGTTGTTTTAAAATGACCATTAAAATTTTGAAAATGAATAACTAATTTAATGCACTTACTTTGCATAGGTTTTAAGACCTTTCTTATTAAGAAGGCTCAAATGTGAAGTTGAGAAGCAGCTGCCTAAGAAGTATGAACACGTTGTTGTGTGCAGACTCTCTAACCGGCAGAGGTATCTCTATGATGACTTCATGTCCCAAACTAAGTGAGTTATTTATTGTTAAGATATTCCTTTTCACCAAATTCTTACTTAGCAATAATTGTTTCCCTTTCTCTATGTATTTTTTAAAGCTGAGTATTGTTCCTTTTGTGCATAGGACCAAAGAAACTCTTGCAACAGGCAACTTCATGAGTGTCATAAATATCCTGATGCAGTTGAGAAAAGTGTGCAATCATCCAAACATGTTTGAAGAACGACCAACAGTATCTCCTTTCTTGATGGAAGGAATTAAGTATCGCACTGCGTCTCTTGTGTACGGTGCTCTGGATTACGATCCTTTTAAGGTTAGTTGGCAGTAACAAAATTTTACTCTCCATTTACGAAATTTAAGTAACAAAAAATGGAAGCATAATGCATGCGTAATTTTCTTTTGCAGCATATCAATCTGTCGTCTCTGAATCTGCTACTCTCTGATCTTGAACTGTCATTAACAGCTTTTGCTGCACATCGTGTAAAGAAATTTCAGGTGCCGCCAAAATTAATTGTTGAAATCGACAATTTACCAGAACCTCCACCTCCCTGTCCGCAAGTAAAGATGAAAGTCAATTTTTGCAATTCTCAGGTTTGTTCACAATTTTAAGCTGCTTTATAGTTGATAGTATAAAAAAATTTTCATAGTCTCAATTTTGTTATTTAAATTTTCAATGCATATATATAAAGTATCACAGGAACTGTTTTCCACTTGCTACCAGGCCCAAATTATATGATTGCATCATATTGCATTGCCTGTTTTAGATTTTTTATTTATGGAAGTTTCTTTCCTTCTTTTTTTTTTTTTTTTTGAATAAAATGAAAATATTTGTCCTGGTTGAATGAATGATAATAGATTATGCTTTTGACTGGCAGGGAATGAGTTAAATTTATATTGTTTTACAAATATGAAATTTAAAAACACACTCAGTTGTAGCTTTTTCCATAAATTGTATTTTAATGATTACTTGAAAACTACAAGAATTGTTTTGCTCTATGACCTTACTCCTGTTCAGTTTCTTGGAGAAATGCCGCTGTAGAATGCATTAGATAGAAAATTCAACCAATGGGCTGAATCAGAAATTCTGTTATGAGTTTTAATCTATATATTAAATAGAATAATGGTAATTTTGCGACTTCTTTCAATATAAAGCCTGTAACCAAGCTTCTCGAGTTATCTACTTGTCGGGACTTTCATTGCAGATTTGCTTTTGAAGCACTTGTTTATCTCTGCTACTTTTCTTTCGCATAATTGAATAAATAATTTAATTTGATTTCTGAAAGTAAGTTTTTTTTAATAGAATTTGCCAGATCATTTAAGTGCCGCTATTGTTTTAGAACAGCAAGAGCACTTTTCCATTATTTTTTTTGACTGCACTTAATCATCGGACATAAATATTGGAATGTAATGATATCTTTCCATAGCAATTAAAACTACCAAGGTGTGCAAAGTACAAAAAACTTTTTATGCAAGGTTGGGGGTGGGGGGGGGGTCATGACATTTTTGCAATATTTGGCTACTGTCAAGCTGATGAAACAGTGTACTGCAGAATGAACCAACAGCATGGATAATCCTATCTTCCCATAAAACCAGTTAGGAATTTTTGAAGTTACTAAAACTTTGTATTGTTTCTTTAATCAATTATTTTTACGATCTTATGCATGTTTTATAATGATTTTTTGGATATATGTTTAATGTTTGTAATTTGAATCTCCCCCTTTTTCAAATAATGTAAATTTTCAGAGTGCCTTCTTTATGAATTAGAAAATATTTTAATGATGCAAAAACTTACTTCAATTTCATATCAGTTTTATCATTTTCTGGTTGACAAGAACTTGCCTATTTAGAAAGAACTCTTGTGTTTTCTTCGCATTTTTATATTGCTGTTTCCATCAGTGTCTTAAAAATTATAATGTATAAAATATTTCTTTCCTGTTTAAGAAGTATGCCACTTATATATTTTAATTATATATAACTTTTAATACTATATTACATTTTCTCACATTTGAAATCCATCTGTTGTTTTAAAATGCAATCAGAAGAGCATGCCATTTGGTCTCTAAATATTATTATGACAAAAGTTATGAAAATTCTTGTACTTCGCGAATCAACATCCATTGTTATTGTTTCTGAAAATTGTGTGCTACTTTTTAAATCAAAACATGAGTTAACTGTAATTAATAATTTTTATATTTTTCACGTAATATTTTAAATTTTCATTTTGTTTTAAACAGTTTTTGTTACAAATTGCCTACATTTTTAATAACTTTGTGAAGCTGTGGACAGTTAATTTAGTATCAATTAAATTCTGATTATAAGCTCTAAAAGTTGTCCTGTGATGATTCAAATGAATCTTTATGATTTTTACTGAATATTCAAATTTCTGTGCTATATTTTATTCACAGCATATGGTTTTAGTACTTACTTTTCCTTATGATATTGTCAATACATTAGTGTTTCTCTATGCAGTTAAAACGTACCCATATTTGAACTGCATACTTTAGAAAGTAAAATTTTCAGTTGTGTATTATTTTTGAAAGCTTAAAATACTTTAATGTTATGAGGCTGATATATGTTAATTTTATCTGGTTATTTATGACAGTAAGCTACTGTCTGTCTGCCACAAGATCTGTCGCTGCCAAATTGTCTAGTTTATGGTGGTCGCTATAGCAACTGGTTATGCTAGGGAAGATCCATTTTTGAATAGGAGGAGCCAGTTTGTGGCGGAACACATTTGAATGAACTTCTACCTACTAGAAATGGATTCTTCTTAAGATAACCTGTTTCTATAGCGACCGCTGTAAACTAAACAATTTGGTGGCGACAGTTTTCATGGTGGACAGACAGTAGTAGTGCATTTATTGTAAATATCACTGTTATTCGTGTTGTATGATTAAATCAACATCCCCCTTCTCCTTCCATTTTGTATTGTTATTGGCACCTATTAGAAAATAAAGTTGAGTTATTTTGTAAATTTCCTGTAGGTGTCAAATAGTTCCGCGCCAGCAGCTGCAACACCCAGAGCTCCCACAGCATCACTGCGTCTCCCTGCTAATACTCCTAATCGTTTGAGTACCCCACCTACTGCCCAGCCACAGAGGTACATGGTCATACCTGGTCAACAAGTGGCCCGTGCTGCAACTCCAGTCACTTCCGCGAGTGGTCAGACCACTACTGGCCAGACTGAACAGTATACACTTCAGTTAGTTCAACCGGGTGCAGGTAAGGAAATACCTTATTTTTAAATGGGAAGAATTAAAGTGAATGCAGTATGGATTTCTGAGGTGGGAATATTGGCCTCTTGGCTATTCATATGTTGAAAACCATTGGTTAAAATTTGCTCTAGTTCTGAAAAATTTAACTGTGGTGCAGTTAGGAGTCCTTATGGAGTCATCTTTTTGTTCTGTTGATTATTTATTTGTCTTGGTTTAGAGTTGTTTATGCCTTCTCCTCTGATGAGTTTTGCTTTTTGCCTTTTACTTTGTTTTGTAGTTTCAAAAGACTGGTTTCTCTTCTCCATATTAAGCTTACCCCAGCTTGTCTTGCTCCATCTTAAATGATAGTTATAAAAAATTTAGTTTGCTTTTTAACAGGGTTACCACTTTCCTTTCTTTTGTGAAAACAATCATTTGAGGTATAAATATTTTGATGAATTGGAAATCCATTAACTTCTCTTTACATAGAGATTTTAAAACTTACATTTTTTAACATTACTAGGGGTGTAGTGAAGCTGGAATGCACTGGAGCGTCGTTCCGGCACTTCTTTTTTTTTTTTTTAATTATTACGTGAAATAAATAAGAAAATATTGTTAAAGCATCCGTAAAGCAACGCGATTTTTGTCACCCAGGTTAGAGCGTCCTGACGCTGCTTCTTTTGTGACTACACCACTCAACATTGCACCCATATTTTTTGGTTTGTTTCACCTTTTCTTTCACAGAAATGCTTTCCTTGGTTATTTAAAGTGATGTATTTATATGAATATGCGATGCAGTGAATTGTTTTTTCAATTAGCTGTTAAGCAGCACATTCACTTGCGTATTTCAAAATTTGATTTTGATATTTATGACTACAGTTTGCTAGCTTTTGAAGAAAGCATTATGTGTTAGGTGCATTTTGTTACCACCTGTTTGCAGATACGGGTACCCTCCATGGTTTAGCTCGTGTGCCAATTGGCTTTCATTTCACCAAAGGAGGAGGTGATGTTTGCTTTTGATTAAGCAATACATAGAAGCAGTGTCATTTCACTAGTTTCGAATTAAAACAAAGTAGTATTATTCAAAAAGAAAATGAATATCAATGTCGGAAAAGAATAGCTAACAGAAAAATATGCCTAACGAAGAATTCTGGAAAACCACTGCTCTTAGTAACTGTGTAAATCTTAGTATCTGTGTGTGCATCTTGTAAATTGTCTGTGACAGGTGTGGGTTTCTGAATGAACAGTACCATTATTTACTTCAAATACAAGTATTGGTGTAACACGTTCTTTTGCTTCTGTATTAAATTTTTGAAGATTATATTTCCAATTCTTTAACTTTCTTTGATTTTACTTTACTTTGGATTTTACCTTGCAAAAGGCATGGAAAGCTGAATTAATAGCAAATACTTTCATTCCATATATTATGCCAACTCTTAACATTTCAATGGGTTTCAAAGATGACATTTTTTTTCCCCTTCAGATTTTATCTAAATTTTTTGATGTGTTCAAGTTATTGTTCGAAAGGGCTTTGTAATATTATAGTCTAGTAGTAATTTTGATTTTGTATGTTATTGTTGATCTTTCATTTAATCCAATCATTTAAAATCTAATTCCTTCTCTTACCTCTTTGTTTTTGAATTCCTAGTAATTACTGAAAAATAAATCTTTTTTTTAAGAAACAGTTTTTTAGAAAACTGTTTCTGAGTGTTATTTGATATACAGTCCGACCTCTAAAATCCGGAAACCTCTGAAAACCTGACTTTTTTTCCAACTCCTAATGAGAGGGGAAAAAAGGAAAAGAAGAAAAAAAAAAAAAAGCTGAATAAATTTTAAACTAGGACGCTTGAGGCAAAATGCGGAAATTAAATCATTCTCTTCATTTTAAACTATTTTTTTTTTGTCTTTGTATCATTTTTTAATGTTTAAAACATCTTTTTGTATGGAGTTGTTGGAATTAACATCAACGTGTAGATCAGCATACATTTCGATTGGTTGCACCTGCGCAAATGTCGAAGGCATTACCAAGGCAACCATTTGCCGTTGTATTGCGTCTCCCACGTCTGTTCTGAAGACGTCTGCAGATGCACGCTTAATTCTGACGTAACTTACCTACACGGTGACATCAGAACTTTGACATCTCTATTTGTGTACGTAAGATATCTGAAATCTGGAAATTTCCGAATTCCAGACCTTCCAACACCCGAGCAATCCGGATTTTAGAGGTTGTATTGTATTTCCTTGGAAAGGTTGCTTTGATGTGAAATCTTCCCTTCCCACTTTACATCTACAAATGTTTTCAAAATAATAAATTGCCTTTCAAAGGTTAAGTAGAGTTGTGAGCATGGTATAATTCAAAGCACTGGTTTAATTTATTGCAAATTTCGCAGCATACTATTCAGTAATATTTTGTGCATAAATGATTTTAAAAAGGTAGTATGCTAATATCTGTGTGACTCTTCTTCATTCTTAAAATGCTGGGTGCTACATAACGCAACATACCATGTCTTTAAAAATGCAGCTTGTAGGCAGAGTTGGATGCAGGAGACAAATGAAACAGATGCTGCCTGTCTGCAGTTGAATGAAAACGATATGTTGTACTTTTCATTTACAGATTAATTCTAAGATACCTGAATTAATTGACAGTAAACTGAAATTCTTTCCTGAGTAGGACTGGGCAATGTATCGATTTATCGAAAATATCGATTTAACACCTATATCGCTAAATCGATTTAAGCTTACACTGATTCCTGATATATACGCTGATTCCCGATATATGCGCCGATTCTCTCCCGCGGGCGCAAGCACATGTTCTCCTTTCGTTGATCGTGGACGAAACATTAGTGCATGCGTCATATCGATAGATCCTCGACTGCAACTGACAAAAAGTGGACATCGATTTAGCTTGATTGCCAACGTGCTTGCCATTTGCACGCAGTAGCGGACTGGGTCTGAAAATAGTGGTTGCCAGGAGTTGGTGAGGGCTCACACATATCTACAGTCATAATATAAATTCATATATTATTTTTTATTTAATTTTTTAATATTTAATTATATTAATTTAAATCTGTAATATTTAATAATTATGTATTGAATTTAATTTTTTAATGTATATTTAATTTTTCCGCGTCTTTAAAATAAATCCCTTTTAACACCCCTTAATTTTCTACATTTAAAATAGTGAAATTATGATTAAAGTTATTTGATTTTAAATTCCGGAAGTTAAATATTTCTTATACGGTTTTAATGACAAAGTATGAAGGAGAAATGCTGCCCAATGGTAGGGCATCTGTTGAAAGAGCCAGAAACCTTTAAAACAAACTTCTTTGGATGATTTAGAGTTTAGTAATTTGTACTGGTAATGTTTCAGTAATTTGTAACTAAACTGGTATCATTAAAAAGACACTTTTGAATTATAAGTAATTCAAAAATCATTTTGTTAGATAGTATTTTTTGAAAATATTGCGAAAAATTGCCAAAATCTTGCTTAATTTTTAAGTAACTGAAATTTTAATTTACTTTTGGATGAAAGACTTAGAATGAAATTTAAATATTTGACTTGTTTATATTTGTTGTTTCTTAAAAACACTCCATGGCTATTTTTTTTTTAAGAATATTAATTTCCATCGAAATAAAATACTTTTGAAAAACAATTTTCTAAAATGTTTTTATTTTAAGCATACTATATTGATATATGTAATTACATCTAAAAACAAGCTTAAAAAATGATCAAAGTGTAATTTTCTAATATCGTTAAATCGTGATGTAAAGCTGGTTATATATCGAGATATAAGATTTTCAACATCGTCCAGTCCTATTTCTGATATAAAAATAATTGATTGTGAGAAAATTTTAGTTGCATTCTCAATGCTTATGTAATAACCACATATTGGTAATATCATCTAAACATAAGCAAAGCAAGCGATTTTTCGAGGACTAACTTATTGTTTGGTAATTTGCAAATTTATTTGCTAAGCTGTTTGGGAATTTCAGCTAGTAATCTGTTTTCAATCTTACTTGGAATAAAGATGTTTTCATGTAAACTAAAAAATTTACCACTTAGTTAATTGTCATGAAACTTTCACTAATATCTTCCTTATGCTTCAGTGTTTGTGAATGAAATTTTAATTGCTTATAATATAGCAAATACCTTACATTTACAACAGAAAGATGAATTATATTGCATCACATTTGAAATTGGCTGTAGACAGTTGCATAGTGTTGGATATTATATGCGAGAAATTAAAAGTACTCTGTTATGAGCACTCGATAGAAGGCCAATGTCCATGCAAATAAATGAATTTTTTGAATGTATATGTGATAATATTAATGTAAAATTTACTTTTATATGATATATTATAATGCAGAAAATCCTCTTATTGTCTCCAACTTTATTTTTTATTAAAATGAGAATATCAGTTGCATCAAACAATTTTTAATTGCTGTAGCATTTTGAAAAATTGCATGCTGTGCAAAGTGATTTTATAAAATTGATGAAACCTTATTTTTCCCTTAAGATATTAATAATTTTTAAAGAATGATGCAGAATTTTTGGTAAATATTGTAGGTGTCAACATGGAGGAAATAAATAAATCAATTAAAAATATCTATGTTATTTTCATGTATTAGGAATGGCAATGTCAAAGATATTCGTTTCTAGATATGGAAGCCTTAATGAAACTAATAAAAAATAACTATTTAATTAATTTCCACAAACCCCCTCATTATGCCTTGTAGCACAATTTGAGTAAAATGATGCAATGAGCTCTAATATGAGCAAAATTCGGAAGAAAATTTATTCAGTGATTTGGATTTCTATTATGCATACAAACTTTTATTGAAATTTCACTTTTTTATTTTTAGGTTATTAGCATATTAATTTTAGTTGGATATTTTCAGGCCTCCAATTTATTGAAAAGATTTATGGTGACATATCTCAGGTTTACAATCAAATTACAGTAGAACCACGGGAATCCGAACTAATTGGGCTGACCCTTCTTTGGATTCCCGAGAATTCGGATTATCCTGGAAATACTCTTGATATACCAATGCAGTAGAGTATTGACTCTGGGTGCTTTGTGAAGGCATATGGAAAGAGCACACAGCGATTCACATGGTACAGTGGCAAACAAGTTGAGGGTAATAGAAGATATCGGAGTTTGTTAGAAGTCCTGTATCTATTCTTAAATACTAAACATTAGCGTTTTTTCTGATTCATAATCTTTACATTTCCTTCATTTTTCAGTAAAAAGTTTTCAGGAAATTAAAAAAAAAGATGTTTGGATTATCCAGAATTTCGGATTCCTGGGGTTCTACTGTATTCAAATTGCATGAATTTCCTGCCTACATTTAATGTAAATCAAATTATATTGTTATGCTACTAATGAATTTTTTGTGAAACCTTTGAAATGTGTGCCTACTTCTCTGAGCAATCCATTTCCTGCTGCTGTAATGAAGTGCTTGTTCTTTTCCCTCCTGCATTCAGTAAATGTGCTATTCTGACCACTGCATAACATGTCTAAATTGGACATTTCTCTCTCCTCCTAGCTGTCGCTTCTATTGCCCCTCTGGGCGGTCTCACGCTGCAGCTGCAACCTCCGGGCAGCAACCGTGTTCAGTGCATTCAGTCTCTAATTGGTGGAATCGGTCGTGTCGTGCAGACTGCCGCTGGGGCCCACTTTGTCATAACTTCTGTGGGGGAGCAACCAGCCATCACCGCCCAAACGACGGTCGCTAGTACTACGTCTAGTGCACAGCCCGTTGTGTTGGGGACAAATGTTGTCACAACAGCTGGTATGCATTTTATCAAGTATTTACAAAGTGAAATATGTTGTGGTATAATGAAATTATTTTGCTTCACTGCTTATTGTGTTTAAGTTTTAAGATGTTGTGAACTTATGGAACTGTTTCAATAATTTTGATTAGTGAGTTGGGATTATTTCGATTCATTTAAAGAACTGCTGATTTGTTTTTAAAAATTTGGCTCGTTAATGTAGTAGGGTTTTTAAAAAATTATGATTCCATTGCTAAGGAAGGCTCTTCAGTGTTTAGTTTGAAGCAATTATGGCCTATTAGCAAATGTTTTATGGAAACTCAGTGTTTCAGTAGAATAGCAGTGGCTGAATATAATACCATTAAAATGAGTTTAGTGTAGTGTAGATTATAGTGAACTAATTTTTCATAGGACATTTCTTTTGAAACTAAATTTGCTTTTTGTAACAAATAAACTAGTGCCACTTCTTGTTCTATACACCAAAGCTTTCATCTAAAATATGTCAAATCTAGGCCATTTTATTAAATATTGCAGATTTACTGCATGCAGTGATTTTATGTATTGATTTTGGCTTCATATTCTTTGTATCTACTTTTTATTTCAAGTAACTATGAATTATCCAACCAGTGTATATTTATTGCTTCATTTTTAAGTGAGAAAACTACTTAACTGTTTCCATTTGATTCAAGCCTAATGTAACAGTTGTTTATAAAACATTTGCTTTTTGTGCTGATTTCTCCACACAAATTTCTGAAGACATACTTCATTTCTCTTATTTTCCCCTTTAACTCAGTTTGCTTTTAAAGATCAACACCTGTGCATGCATCATAAGGCTATTCACCCCCAAAAAATAATTTCCAATAGTTTGTTTGTTATGTTTTGTATGCAGTTGTGAGATGGTTTATATCACGGATGCAAAAAGACTGATGATTCTCATGTTTTGACGAATAATGCATCCAGCCTGTTAAGATTCAAAGTAGTGAATTTGCCAAAGTAGTTATGATTTTTATGAAATTTTGAAAGGCTTGTGTAGAGATATATTTAAGGCTAGTATTAGTCCACTTAGAAGTTACATTTGGAATACATTCTTACAAGGTGCAGGTAAAATGAACCATTTACTGCCATGTCCTGTTTATAGGACAGTTACATATCACTTCCATGGTGAAATCGAATGCATTCCGTTGTTTATTTTTTTGCTTTTTCTATGAACTCGATAGGTATTACCAAACCCCTAAACAGTTTTCAACAGGCATATACCACCAGTTAGCTAGATTTTGGAGTAAAAACGTTGTCATTAGAGGTAATGCAATAAATTAGAAGGCGATTTTTTTTATACTTTACTATTGTTCGAAGATATCAAATATTTCTGTAAAGAAAAAGTTTTAAAAAATTTTTTGTCGATGTTTATTTTTTAAATTTTTTCTTATCGCCCAATTTTTTTTCTCTGAATTTATTTTTACTTCACTTTTAACTTAATCTTGGTATTTTAAACCTATTTTAATAGAAATTTATTGAAATCTGTGCTTTAAATTAATTTGGGTTTTAATGGGTTAATTTGCATCACTTCTAATTGTAGCCATGTGTCCCGTTTTTTTGGTAGCTTGTCCCGTTGTCCCCAAGCATAGCTTCCCATAGATGCCAATTGTCCCATTTTCAGAAAGAGAGCAACCCATGATAACAATTTCAAACAAGAAGAGGCTTGGAAAAAAAATTCTACAGTAATGTTTAAAAGACCAGCAATGGCAGAGCATGTGCTATATTTGCCACACATATGTAAATTGGTCAGAAGCATGCTATCTCGCACGTAGATCGAACTTCATTACACAGCATGAAGTGACAGAATGAAACACTGGGAATATTTTGAGCGAAAGTCGTTGGGTGGGTCTGTTCAAACTTCATGCCAATAACTTAAATTGTGCGAACTTTCGTATAATTATTGAATCTATTCTATGTTTGCCCGACACTAATGCATCCGTGGAAAGGGTCTTTTTTCTTATGAGTAAGTTGTGAATGAGCTAGAAAACACAGTTGCAAGTCGCAATTTATAAAGCAACATTAATTTTAAGAAATCTTGCTAAGAATTTCATTAATTTTTTAAAAATCTATACCAAATATACTGAAGCAGAAATGTGTTCTTCAGAAAAATGCAAGATCACGTAATTTATTAATTTTTTTATTCACAATCTTTTCATCAATAAGTAAAAACTGAAGTAATATATATTTTCTTGAATTTATGTAATATTAAATAAAAATTTTAAAATGTCCCGTTCTGAGGGAAAAAATAAATGGTAACTTTAGTTATAACTGAAGCAGTAAAAGCATACTACATTTACCAGACTTGATATTTGTAAAGCATAGACTTGTAATTTGTAAGGCAGTTTTAACAATGCAAAAGATGAATGCAGTCACCTTGATGTTGGGTTGGTTGATATTGTCCATTCCATGGAATATTTAGCAGCATGATGATTTTCTGGTCTTAGTTTTCTTCCTTCTGGTATCATTTTTTTTTGGATCAAATTATAGTGAAATGTGATAAATTATCAAAGACCCAATATACTAAGTTAAGAAGTGTGCTATTTCACATGTTGTTGCGGAAATTTGATTATTTTTGAAGAAGCAATGCATTTTTTTGAAATTATTCTAACACCTTATTAACTGATAATGGGGAATCTACATACAGATTGATATATTGGTGGTGGTGGTGAGGCACTTTGTTGTTGAGGTTTTCCTCTTGATGCATTCTGACTTCAAATTATTTCAGTCTGCAAGATTTACTTAATTGTCACTAAGCGAGTATTTCTGCATTCATCACATTCTTCTACTGTTGTCCTTGCTTCATGCCATCATTTCGGTTGTTCGATGACAGTTTTGCTGTAATAAACTTCGAATCCAGGAATTTTAGAATAAAAAAACATTATGTTTTACAGGAAGATAAGAACTTATTTTGTCTTGTGTATTTGTGTGTTTCTCTCTCTCTTTCTTTTCCCACTGAAAATGTGCTTTTTTTTTTAATTGAATGCAATTCTCAAATTGCTTCAGAAGAAGCAGAATGCACTGTTTTCTTCTTAAACAGCCATTGATATTTTTATCTGCTTGCTTATTTTAGATCAATCTTTTTACTACAATTCTAGTTAATACTTAAAAAAAAAAAAGAAAAAAAAATGGGTGTAACATGATTCTTTCCTATGATTTCTCAAATTTAGACTAATTTAGCTGATAGAGTTTAAACATTATCATTAAGATATATCTTTCTTCAAAAAGCATAAGCGATGTTATTAACAGAAAGTTAATGTTGTCATTGATGCCTGGAAATTTTGATTTATGATGTATATTGGATAAATACCAAAAGTCCTAGAAACAAAATTTTATATATTTTCAAAGTATGCCATATTAACTTTCATACCTTTAAAAACTAGTGAAAGAAAATCAGACTGTGGCATGATATGTTTAAGTTCGAAAGCCATCTTTCTATTATTGATGGCTTAGTTTTAATAAATGCTTTGAATGAACAAAGTGTTTGGTTATTTTAACAAAATTGTATTTTCCCCAAGAATATATAATGTGCAAGGTGTAAATGTGAAAGTACTTCAAACGATACTGAGTTTTTGGCTGAAGAAATCCAAGCATCTCGTGATATGTTAACTTAAGCACAATTCATAATGCATACTTCTAAACCTAAGGCATCTGTCAAAATCAACTTGGAAGAACCTTTGTTTTAACTTAATTGAAGACTGACTTAGAGCAAAAGAAAGAGGGAGGAAAAATCTGCAATCATGATGCGACCTATTTCAGCGCTTCTGTAATATGAAGTCTTCCAAGTGATGAAATCTAGCGTCTTTTATCTGTGCATTATGTAATTTCTTTCTAGTTTGTTCAGTTTTACAGCAGTTAAAAGATTTCGGTCTTATGTTTCAATTTCTTTAAATATTTCAGTAGTAACTCCTACACAAAAAGTTGGGAATCCTTCTGCTACACCACCATTTTTAACCAACATCACTCGCCCCCAGACAAATAGTACATCTTCCACAACTCTCAATAACCAGAATGTCCACAGCAGGCCGTTTGCACGAGTAGCTTCTTTTAATGGCCATTCTCCATCCACGCCATCTGTAGATAGTAAGTTTCATGATTCCACTAGCATCTTGTCTGTATTTTTAATGTAATTTTTTTATTTTTTTATTTCTACTACTAATAAAGGAGATTGTGTGTGTGTGTGTGTTGGGGTTCTACAAGGCAGACCACTGAACCTAGAGCTACGAAATTTGGCACTAACATACTTTGGAGGGTGGGAACGTGCACTTTAGAGCCCTTTTTTTGAAATTTTAATTAATTAAAAATTAAGTGAAATTTTGGCGTTTTTCCTTAATAACTTCCGAAAATATTACAGCACAAAAGTCATTTTTACACCATATGAAAGTTCAAAAAGTTACCTTTTCAATGATATTAAGTTGCTGTACAATTTCTTCTCTAATTTTAATAAATTTTAAAAAATATTTTTTTGGCATAATTTACAACCATACTTTTCTTTGTGCAAAGCAATTCAAACCATTTTCATTGTTTAAACACTTATTTATTTGCGTGTTTCTCGACCATTGTTGAAAGTTAAAGTAATATCCTAATGTTTAATGATATGTTTTAATCAGCATAATTTCACCCAGCTAACATGCGGCTGGAAGTAAAATGTGGCGCACCATTTAAAGTTAAAATCAAATGCATGTTTTGCAAGAGTAATAACAGAGTGAAGTTGATGCCAATAATGTGCAATTGCATACTACATGACACAGCCAGTCACTTTACTCCATTAGAGATGTTTGTGCAGACAACGAACAAAACAGGTGCAAGGCTACTGAAAGAACATGGGTTAAATGTCTGTCACAATTTTAAATTTAAAATTACTTTGTTAAGGGAACCTTGAGTATCAAATTATACATAAGAGATTCAATTGAAATTATATTCCTGGCGAACAAACTGGTCGCCGAAGGTGGCTAGTATGCAATAAATAATGTCTTTTTTTGTGTGTGTGTGTAAGTTTTCCCCCTTCCTTTAACTCTGACACTAACATTATCTGTCTTTTTTTAAAGGTTCTGTTACTCAAAATCACATACAGTCAACTAAGTCACCTGTTGTCCATTCTCTCACAAAACCTACTCCTAAATCTGATGCCATACTGAATGTTTCAAGTACGAAGAAAAATTCTGCATTTTATTTGGTAAGAATCTAGAGAATTATGCTAGTTTTCTTACCTTGTGATATGAAGTTGTTCCATGCACAACAATTTGTGATCACCATTCAAGTACACTGTGAATATTGGTGATCATAATTTCGGTAGTTAAAGATAATGTGGTTGGTATTGATTGTCATTATTTTTAAATTGTATTTTCCAGTGCTATTATCTTGTGGAATGTTCAGTGAGGTTGTATGAACCTCATATTTATCTCAATGGCTTGTGTGAGGTTGGATTTTATTTTTAATGTGAATATAAAAGTGAAAAAAAAAAAACCTGCCAGCATCTTTTTATTTATATGTGATGTAAAATTAAGTATTTAGTGTTTAAATTGCTATCTAAGTTTTTGCTAGGACAAGAGTAAATAGAACTTCTGTGCTTTTAAATTGCAATTTTATTTATTAGTGTGACAAAATATGTAAGTTTTTGTGACAGTATTCAGTAGTCGTGACTGAGGGCGAGGAACCTTTTTGCCCTGAAATGCCTCATTAAAATTCGACTGTTGGGCAAAAGGCCGCACGAGTAGAACCTTAAGGGTTATTTTTTTTTTTTTATTATTATATTCCATACAGTTATATTATTTCAATGCAAATTGTAAATAACTGGCAAGACTCCGTAAGAAACTCAAGAAGGCCGTGTATGTAAAGTCACAGGCTCCCCCATCCCTGGGCTTGACAATATCTAAATTGATTCTTTTTTTTTCCCTTTTAAATTAAGATTGACCTAATTTATTAGCTTAAAACTAGAAAGTTATTCCAATGATTTATGGAATAACTTTTGTATGAATCTTGTTTAACAGCTTCCATTCGTACGAAATTGGTTCTAAATTAAATGTCAAAAACATGTTTAAATAGGAACTGAAGTGAAATGTTAAAACTTTACTTTTATGCTGAATAATTTGTTTTAACTAGCAGATAAAACAAAGATGTTTGTAACCCTGTAGGGGCCAGCAAAGAAATATATGTTTTTATTATTTTTCTGAAAAACAAATCTGGTTATGAGAATTTTTTTCACTTAAGTTTCAAAAAGTTATAAAAACATTTACAAAATTTGGTGTTAGATTAAACCATGTGCAAGATAACTTATAAAATGGCTGAATGTTGAACGAAAAGCTGGGAAACCGATGATATACAAATACCCATGCTGGAATCATTGGTGGTTTTTACTACAAACTACTGGGCCACATCATAAATTTGAATTAAAAGGTGGCTTCATATTGAAACTCCTTGACTGATAAGGTTAACATTCAGCTCCGAAATTGCCATAGTCAATGACAAAGTTGTAAGTGTGGGGAAAGCTTAACTGTGTATGTGTCCAGTAAATAGTCCTGAAAATGATGCATCTATGTTTAAAAGTGATTGGTGTGGTTGATTGGAATTTCATTTTAAACACCAGTAGTCATTGTTTTGCCTTGAAATGAATTTTTACAATTAAAATAAAAATTTATTAATAATAATGGACCTGTTTCTCTAAGATGTCCCAAACAGGTATTGTATCTTTTCTACATGTTGTGAATGCGAGTTTTCATTGACTTTAGTTATGGCTTAAAACAGTATTTATATTTTATTAAACTGAAGTTGATTTATTTAGTAAATTGTTAACTTCAGTGTAATAATAATAATAATAAAAAAAATTGGATGAATAGATTTTTATTCAAATTTTTTCAAGATTATTATGTGATGTTGAAATTTACACTTCATATTTATTTTTATACTTTGATTGAATTCATCAGGACTCTTTGACTCAAGCCCGAGAGCAGCAAAGGAAAGAATGTCTGAAAACACTTGCAAAGATTAACAATCGTCGTTGCGGTGCTTGCCCAATCTATGGCAGAGACCTGGTCGAAGCCGTGACCATTGCCCATAGTTTAAAGCATCCCGGCACGGGATCTCCTTGGCAAGGTAGAGGTTATGTAAATTGCCTGAACGCCATTCCTGCCAAGGACAATCCTTCTCTCTATTGGGACCATACAGAAACATTATCCAATATCATCAAGACACCAGAAGACCGTGTTGCTGAACTGACTGACATTATCAATAGGTATTAGCAAATTTTGTTTTGTGTGTGATTATCTAAACCATTTTCTGCCGGGCATTAAAGAAAAAATACCTTCAATTTCCTCACAAATATTCATTATTTTATTCTCAAATTAAGGTTTTGACTTTCTTTTTTGGAAAGTTTTTTTTCTCCCTTAACCCTTTATATCATGGTGTTACATATCTACAACAAACCCAAAAGGCACAGTCTTCTCCACAGTAAGCTCTTTAAATCAATTTCATTGGTTGTTGCAATACTGTCGCGTTGTAGTTAACACAAATTGCTCATATATTTCCCAATACTGAGGTGATTTTTGAAAACAAAGTTTCAGTTGACACTTAAACATTTTCGCGAGGTTGCTCCTGAAATTACTGCAGAATTTAGCAAAGCTAAAGAGTGGACACAACCATATGTGAGAAATGTGGTGAATGTCTGTAATAACAAAACTAACAACTGTTTTAAAAACTGAAATTTAGAATTTTTCATGCCATTCTGCATTTTGTTGCAGTAATGCAAAAAACTTTTTTTTGTCAGCTAATTTTTATTTTAATGTGCTAAATTTTTAAAATTATTTTTTCCATACTTACAATAATGTATTCCAACGTCTGAGCAATTTTTTTTTTCAAATCGGAGTTGTTGAGATATAAAGGGTTAAGAAAATATTAAAGAGCATTTAATTGTGTGTTTCTCTGTGTAAATTTGTAGGCATGTGTCTCATTCTCATGTTTGTATTTTATCGAAGGTTTGTTTTTGTGATTCCTGCTGTGACTTCTCCACCTGTGCAGCTCCACGTATCCCACCCTGCTCCATGGAAGTTGAATGAAGAAAATATGAATGTTGAGAAGTTAAATAATTATCTTGCTCCTGCTTGTGCCTTCTTGCATCCTATTGTTAGTAACATGAAGACTCAATTTCCAGAATTACGGCTTATTCAATATGATTGTGGTAAGTTTCATTGTATTCCACAAAGAAATGTTGACAACTTAATTTTGTACACAAATGGTCTTTCAATTTGAGTCGGTACAAATCTTGAGTCGGCACTATTTTTCTTAATGTAAATAATTTTTTAAAATGATATGCTGGATGTAAAAATGCTTTGGTTTTCTGCAGCAAGTAGATTTTTAATCGGTAATTTTTTAAACAACACATTTGTATGTTTTAACAATATTATTAGAATTTTAATGCATTTAGAACTGTGAGTTGTACCTAACACTATGATTCTTGACCTGTTACTTTGTGTGCTTTCTCTAAAAAAAAAGAAAAGTGTAAGTTATGTATACTTTATCTACATGAGAGATTAGACATAAGATTGTGGAGTTTCAAAGTTAGTAATGTAACTAGGGATGTAACGAATAGCAATTTGAGCGAATAGCCGAATATTTGGCCAAATTTGAGGCCGAATACCAAATTCTTAAAAACATTTCACTTTTGATTGTAAATGAAATATTTTCCAAATTTTAAATGAAAAATATTTAAGATTAAATAATATTGATTTTTTATTATTTGTGTATTTAAAGAAATGTTAATACCTTTATGCATATTTGTAATATGTTAAATACCTTAATTCCAATAATAAGAAATGAGAAACCCTCATTATTTTGAGATTGCTTCTAAGAAATAAAAGACTCATCCTTGCAAAACATCACATTGACAAACACAGAAGAAAATTGAATGGATAAATTAAAATTACTAGAAGTAAATTCCTATTTTGATAAAGAACTTCTAATAGTTAGTATAGAGTTTCCACTTAACCCTTTGAAGCGCACTACCCTAAAAAATTTTTTTTACTTAAAAAGAGATATATTTTTGAAGTTCTATCACCTGAAAATAAAATATTTTCCAAATAAAAATATTTTTTTGCCTTTAGTTTTTTCACGAGAGGGTGGGAAGACGTATGTCCCACCGCCCCTGAAGGGACTGTAGCATTCCCCGACTCCCTTCCGTCATTCGCGCCAACATTCGTATTTTGTCAGTTTCACTTGGAGCATATAATTGGTTATTTAGCACATTTTCTTTGAACAGCTGTAGAAAATATATACTGTGATTGAAGTGGAGATCTTTTACCACATTCTGCATACAAATGGAGGAGCTCCTCAATAGTATTTTTATGGATGTCGCTCTGTTTGAAAGCTTCAGAAGAAAGCAGGCCACCCAGATTCTATAAGTAAAATGTTACTCTCCTCTCCGGTTTATTGTATGGGAAGGAACAGAAATTCGTTATCAGTTCATGTGATCACTCACTTCAGTCAAAGAAGTGAGACACTAATGACCGCGACTGGACAAGACCTGTAATGAAACCCACTGTTGTAAGAAGACCACCGATTGTAAATTATCGCGCAAGAAACCCTCTGCTGGAAGCTGTCAAGTTCAAACAGCTTTTCTTTGAGTATCACTGCTAACAGAGCTATTTACAATAGCTGTGCCTTAGGAAATACGGCGTTTTCTCAAAAGCAGCAAAGAACGTAAACAAGTAGGGGGTGGGGTGGGCAGATTCAACGGAACTATTTCTTTTTCGTTGAGAGATACAGAAAGACTTGAATATTCTCTTTAATTTTCGTTCTTTTTAGAAAAGTGTATTTTTATCCGTTTATAAAAAAATTCTTCAGAAGATCGCTTCTTGCTTTCAAATTTCCACTCAAAATAAATTCAGATATGCCAGTTTTTTTTAAAAAAAAATGCTTGTTTGCATTTACAGATTATTTTTTGATTAATATTATTTATCTGTTTTCTGAAATATTTAAATTTATTTTCTGTATAAGTATTAAATTTGAAGGAGTGATTATAATTATACCGTATATAAATCCAAGTTTATCATTCAAAAAAGAAAGAAATAGGACCGAGTCGCGAACTTTTGTGCTGCCATCTACTGGCTGACAACCTTAGATGCGCGAATTGTCCCACCTTTTTTTATCTATAATAATTGATAAAAAAATTTTCTTTTGAAATACAGATAATGTTTGGAATATATTTATTGAACATTGAAGATTTCCTTTGACTCTCATATTTGTTTCGAAATTCATTTTCTTTCTCTAGAAATTTAAAGAAAATCATTGCCAATAAAGGGCATGATTTAAAAAATTATTTTCAATAAATTTGAGCAAATTCTCAATGGTACTGCAATTTTTTTCAAAAGTAAGAGGCCTTGAAATATCCAATAAAACAATTTTTATAATAAAATACCTTATATAAGTTTATGAAAAAAAATCTTGAAGTAGGTGGGACAGACGGTGTCCCACCGCCCCTCAAAGGGTTAAATAGATGGAAAAAAAATGCAGAAAAATTTCCAAGGCTCGCAAATTTAGCAAGAAAATATTTTTCAGCATCTGCAGGCATTATAATATAGTGACTGTTTATTTTTTGAGCTGGTAATATATATGAAACCTTAAGGAACAGACTTCTATAAATGATATTATTAATCAACATTATTAAATACAATTATGTACTATGCTGCAACTTAAAGTTGTATAAATATTAGATTTTTTATAATAAATGTACTGAAATGTAATTTTGCAAAATTCTCTGTTAAACGTGTATTTAAAAGTGCATTAAAAAGAAATTATTATCCTGGATATATCCAGCTGAATACCGAATAGTTTCCGAATATTCATTGCATTCCTAAATGTAACCAAATTTTCTGATGAAAAGTTAAACACTCGTGAAATTTATAAAATTGCTGCTTGCTTAAAACTTTTATTTTACAACTATTCACCTTCAGAGACCAGTTTGTTTGCCAGAAATATAATTTCAAATGAATCTCTTATCCGTAATTTTATATTCCTGGTTCCCTTAACAAAGTAATTTTTAACTTTTAAGACATTTTAACCTGCGTTCTTTTCGTATCCGACTTTACTTTCTTATTCCTTATAAATAAAACAGCTTTCTTAATGATATTTCAAACAACATTACTGATGACCTGTAAAAAGTATTGACCTGCATTTTATGTCAACATTTTAGTGAGTCATTTTGTGTAATATATTTAGAAATGAATTATATTTGAATAATTTTTTATGCATTACGCAAGAAGAGTACAAAAAAATTTGGACAGAAATTAATCATTTGAAACGAATTTAAAATGTCACCTTTATCTTTATCATTAAAAGGTTTTATATTTAATTCTGAAAATCATTCCTGTTGCTTCAATCGCTATTTTCCTATTGATTGTGGGATGAGCTTTTTAAATCCTTTCCTTCTAACCGCATATGACCAACAATGGCTGCCCTCTCATTGTTGACAAATGTCCACTCAGCAGCGTCCTCCATCGGCGCCCCCCGCGGTTCGTTCCTATCTTTGGCCGAAAGAGAAACAGTCTTAATTTAAAACCTTGTAAAATTTAAAGTAATTATCGTACAGTACTCGTACTAATATCATTGGAAAGGTAATTGTTTGCACTTTAAGGGAGTATAAAAATCATTTTCATGCAATAGTTCTTTCGGAAGTTATTCCTGAAAATATGGCCGAAAACTTTCAAAATTTGCTTAATTTTTAAATAATTAAAATTTGAATAAAAAATTGAAAAAAATGGCTCCGAGGTGCACATTTCCACCCTCCAAAGTATACCTGTACCAAATTTGGTAGCTCTAAGTTCAACTGTCTGTTCTGTAGACCGCCAACAGACACACACACAGACTTTCTCTTTTATTATTAGTAGAGATTCCATAATCATTTCTTATTAGAATCCTTCAAAATATTGTTGTGAATGCTGCATACAATAGTTTTTTTTTTGTGCCTAGATAGAGTTTTCAAAAATAACTATATATTCCATGTTTTTGTGAAATTTCAGTTCTTATGAATAAAAATGATGATTCAAATTTTCTTTTTTTCTAGGTAAACTGCAAAGGTTGGCTCATCTTCTTTGGGAGTTGAAAAAAGATCATCACAGAGTTCTTATTTTCACACAAATGACACGGATGCTGGATATTTTAGAGCAGTTTTTAAATTACCACGGACACACATATCTTCGTTTAGATGGAAATACCAAAGTAGAACAGCGACAGGTGAGTTTTTTAAGTGTGCATTAGAAGACAAAATTTTTAAAGAACCAACTGATGCATCTCGATGGTTGCATGGCCTGTTAACGATAATATGACTTTAATAATTTCTCTTTACATTATGATAACTAAAAACTCTAAATAATATTTAATTAATCTCAAATGGTTGATTACTATCACCATTTTCTTTATATTACATGTTTTATATTTGAGTGTCTATTTATATTATCTATGTTTTCAAAGTTTGTTTCTGGAATGGCAGAGTTGGTTAAAAAGAGTAGAAAAATGTTTTTTAATATTTGAGTTCTAGTTTTCAACTTTGTATTTTCATATAATAAAAACAGCTATGTTCAGTCGGTAAACTAGAGTTTCCTTATTTAAAGTATTAATGAAGAGTTTATTTTAGTTTTTAAAGTAATAATTTAGAGAGAATTTCAAACAGCTTGTTTCTAAGGAGCAAGACGTATATTTCTCATTTTTTTTCCAATAAAACACATTAAAAAAATACTGAATTAAGGGACTTAAGTATGTCATAGAATTGGAGATGAATTTCTGATGTAGTTTCACACTTGGAACTTTTTATTTTCAATTGGCTTTTTTCCCCCTTGATGAAAGAAGTTAACACCGTTTTTGTACCTCTCGGTTGTTATTTCAATTTACTGTGTTTAAGTTATTTTTGTGTAGAAATTGTACAATGAGTGATATTAGGGTTTAATTATATTAATGTCCCATTCTCAGGGGTGAAAATCCTCCGCGGATCCGCGATTTTCCGCTTTTTTGTATTATTTGTCAACTGATATTTATGCAGGACTCTTCTGTGACTCTTTCTTTTATAAAGCAAAATCTGATTTATATATTTTAGGTTTATTATATGTATTTTTTAAAAAATATTGATATTATAAAACATTATTTATTAATTGTATCTATTTTAAGAAAGTGTGTAAGAAAACATTGATTATATAATGTTAAAAATAAGTATTTGTAATTGAAAAAATTCATACATGGCTGTAAGCAAGACCATATTTGTTTCATAATTTTTTTGTGATGAGTGAATCATTCAGTAATAAGTGTTTACTTATCTCTTCCTTAATGTATGTCGCTATTCACTTAAAAATGTAGCTACTCTCATGAATTTTCCTCTTTTTTTGTATTTTTGCTGTTTTCACCGCTGCATTCTGACACAACACAAGCGCCATCTTGGGATGGAACTTATTAGGAAAATTCAGAATACTTTACTGTGACCGAAATTTCTTGAGCTTTATTTCAAATATTTCTTATTGATTTCTTTTAAAGCGTGAAAGCATTGGCCTTAACCCTTTATAGGGATACATTTTTTATTTCCTTTTGATCTATTTATTTAAAATAATTGATGAAATCAAACAGCAAGCCCTCCAATCCCAACTGTTGGACTGATTTCACTAATTTATATTTTATATGAAAGCTCGCGAACCCTAGATACTTCATCAATGGTAATCTGCTCTCCAATACCCTGCATTTTCGAGAGAAATCTAAAATATTCCTTCACTGCACATTCTCTATGGGGAAGAATCTTCCCAACCATCGTACAGATTTTGCCAATTTTTATATCACGTGGAAAGCTCATAACCTTTAGGGTGCGAACAGACGGGTCGTTTTCGTCGAAAGCTGTGGCTGTGAGGCGACACATGACCCCGTGTTCTTTAATGGCGCTGTTCACACTTGCGCGGCAAAGTCGTGTAACCAGATCTCGTCGCGCTCGTCTCATCGTTCCCCAATGAAGCAGCTCCCTTTTCGCCGGCAAATTGTCGCATGGTCCCATAGTAACGAGTGACAGTGTTCACACGTGTTTTTGTACGAAAGCGTTTTCGCTCTAAACGGATGGCAGCTCCAAGCACCGATTCTGTTCTTTAAAGTTAAATATAAACTTAAAAGATTTTAGATGATTTAAAACATTTTTTTTTCAATTAATTATATTTTGTTATGCTGATATAATTTTTTTACAAATAATTAAAGCGAGTGTGGCTGTATTTGTACAGGATGAAAATGTAATATCGAGTTAATTTTTTTCACCTTTTCGAGATAACTTTCGAAAATATTATTGAAGTGTAATTTTAATGTAATATTTCATTTAGAAGGATAATTATAATACATTTTATTTGATAATAAAGCTTAATTAAACTGTTTTATTATAAAGGCATATTCATATTTTATTTTCTTATAAATATCTTTAACAGGCGTATTGTGAAGAAATGCTTTTGCTAAAATTTGTATCTACGATAATATGAGGGGACGGGTTTTTTTCAAGGAAATAGTCTTTTCATCGGCACTCGTTTTATATTCAGATTTTCACTGATACATTAATTAAATTGGTCGCTGATTCATTAAATGCATCAAGTTTATTTCTACATTTAATTTTTTTACTTTCTCGTATAGGAAATATACAAAGAGAAAATATTGTAATCGTCAAAAAATTCGAACTCGAGATTTTGACGAATCTCCACGTTTTAGACCTCCTTGAGTCCGAAAAACACAAGTTTGGAATTATGTCTGTCTGTGTATCTGTCTAAGTGAACCGATAACTCGAAAATTATTAGAGCTACGGGGATGAAATTTGGTATGTGATCTTGACACATAATTTGTAGGTTTTTATCAAATTTTGTACAAAATCCGTCTACGGGAAGTCTGTCTGTTCGTTTTCATGTGAACACTATAACTCAAAAACTTGAATAGCTAGATGGATAAAATTTGTTACACTGTTTTATCATCAGGAATGTAGGTCCCAATCAAATTTTTGATATTAAGGAATTTGCTTTTTCCTAATTTAAAGCCCATTTCATAAAAAAGTTAATTGCGACGTTCTGATATATATATTTATATTTATACTTTGCAAAAAAGCAGATAATATATATTT
>BGPR01003232.1:35751-99771 GCA_013235015.1 Araneus ventricosus
AAGAATTTTCTAGTCCTGAGACACTTGCTTTTATATCCTCTAGGAAGATCCAACCGGTAAATTTAAGGAAGGTATTTTTGCAGTAAAGCATGCAGGAATTATTGTCAGAGGGTTCAGGAATTTGTTCTTGCTCGAAAATGCTGTAATATTCTATGGTAGACCCAATTCATTTTCTTTTCCCTTTTTGAAAGAGATATTTAAAAATTAAATTAGTGATTTTATATACAATCCATTTTTTAAAAACAGATTCCTATTGGCACCAAAACATGCCTTCTGAGGCCAAAAAGAAAAACCGTGGCTCTACCAAGAAAAATGGGATGCATTTAAGAGCAAGATCAAATTGACATGGAAGGATATTGCTCATCACACAGTCAGTTTCACATGCAACTGAGAAATACAGGCTTTCAAATCTCGAATACACTTTTTATTTAAAAGGATTTAAAAAAAAAATTTATTCTATTTAAAATTTTACCGATTAATTTGGGTGCATATGCATTGAATATGGGATGCTTCAGTATAGCTTATGTACATTTCATCGGAATGTAAATTGAATTTTTCTTGTGGGGTAGTACAAGTTTTATATTGATTTCTGCTTGGGTTCAACTCTTGGTTCAAATGTCATGCTACAAAAGTATTGGAATTTCTCTCCCCTCGAGTGAATACTACCCTATTGTGTAACCACATGTGTGATGACTAGGTTTCTTGCTAAAGAGAAAAGAACAAAATAGCCCAAGGGATGTTGTACCTTTTCCCCTAATGTTGAAAAGGGTGGGGAAGCACTTTTTTTTTGTTTCTGTCAATGTCTCCCATCTTCAGCCAATATTTTAAGTTTTTACCTAAAATCTGAATGGCAGTATCATTTCAAGATTAATAAAGGTGAGTTAATTTTTATTGTGCCAGTTGATTACTTGCAATACTAATTATATTGAGTCCAAATGGGGAGCTGCATTAAAGTGGTTTTTTGAATTTAGCAAGAGCCTAGGATGTTAGCCCCGAGCTATACAAACTGCAGTATGGTATTATGAATATACAGAGAAATAAAGGAATTGTATGTGGTTCAAAGAGGATTTAGTGGGCTGTGATGGTGGATTTATTCACCGAGTTAGTCGGGAAGTCTCAATTACTTTCTTAACTTGAAAGTAAAGTATCTAAAAACTAGTTCTCTATTTTAATTCTTGCAAATACATAAGAAATGATAGGAATCCTATCTTTTTACCACATAGAAATATAGTTAACAATTTTTACTATCTGAACTCGTCTTTCTTCCAGACAAATTAAAAGTATGTAATTTTAGGAAAACTAAAATTTAGCTGAAAGTGTGGTTTAATTTTATAAAAAATTCTATTCTCATTGAAGCTTAGATTTTATACTTTGGTATGATTTCAGTTCAGCTCTTTTAGTTGAAATTTCTAATTTCTCTCCCTAAAAGTGGGATAGTCTGAATACTTTGTTGTTTCAGTAGAGATCTGATTGGTGGTTTAGATAAAAGGGTGTTTGTTATTCGGAATTTCGGATCTTTTATTTTCTGAAATCTGGCATTTCCCAATTTGTAAATGTATTCATCATCTTTCTCAGTTTTTATTTTAGAGCAGATATACCATTCAAAGATTAATTATATGGATGATATCATACTAAATAGAATGTAAAATATCCTTGAATATTGATAATTTAAAGGCTGTGTAGACTATGCAATATTACTTATTCTCATAAAAGAAAGGCAATTCCATGTGAAATCAACCAAAAAAAGATTATTTTTGCCAACTATGTTTTAGATTGTTATACTTTTTGTCCTGTTTGTTGTTCTTGCTTCCAAGATGAAAAGTACAAATTTTCAGATTATTTGAAGTATTTGTGCCCGAGTTATAAATCTTGAAATTTTGAAAATTTCGTAATCTTGACACGATTGTAACTCGAGAACTATTCGACGTAGAGACCTGAAATCTGTGTCTTTTTTATCATTTTTTTATGGCATTTTATAAAATATGTAAAATGATCAAATTATTTAAAAAATTTTATTTGAAAAAAATTAATTTTTAAAAAAACTCAAGTTGTAATCTTTAATTTTTTTTGAAAAAATATATTTTATTTAACCTCATTTTAGTAACTTGCCAAGTTTCATGATGGTATTCCTTTTGTATTATTAAGAATTTTTTTTTTCATTTTCTATATTTGTATTATGCAGTTCAGTCAGCAAAGGGTTTGAAAAAAAAAAAAAAAGCATTAAATCATATCGTTTTGAAAATTGGTACAAATGTTCTTGAGGGGATCCTTATGAACACAATAAGTCCTGCCTGCACCACCATCCTGGATTTCATCCTCTCTTTTTTAGTTTTTTTTGAATATCTCAAAAACTATTCAGTTTTCAATTTACAATTATTTTAACAAATTATAGAGCTTAAAATTCCCTACAAATACATGCTTTTATTTTTCTTCTAACTGTAATAGTTTCCCAGACAATGGGTCTCTTAAGTTTGCGCCATCTTGGATTCCCCCCCCCCTATGTTTTTAGTTTTTCTTAAATATCTTGAAGAAAACTATTTAATTTTCAAATTACATGGGATACAACAAATTAAAGAATGTAAAATTATCTATAAATATATGTTTTTATTTTTGTTTTAGCTTTAATAGTTTCCGAGATAATGGATTTCAAAGTTTGCTACCATCTTGGATTCCATTCCCCCTTTTTTTAGTTTTTCTTGAATATCTCGGAAACTATTAATGCTAGAAGAAAAATAAATCGTGTTTTTGTAGGGAATTTTACATTCTTTAATTTGTTTAATGAATTGTAATTTGAAAACTGAGAAGTTTTTGATATATTCAGGAAAAACTATAAAAGGATGAAATGCAAGATGGTGGCACGTGTCCCCCCAGGACCGGGACTTTTAGTATGTTCATCAGGAGGCCCTCACAAACATGTGTACTAATTTTCAAAACTATTCGATTTAATGTTTTTTTTTCAAACCCTTCGTTGACTGAACTATAGTACAAATACTGAAAATGAAAATATTTTTTTCTTAATGGTACCTAAGGAATACCATCATGAAATTTGGCATAAATATTACTAAAATGAAGTTAATCCTCTATAAGGCCATGATAAATATGCTTACCACCAACCTCATCAATTTTTAAGTGCATTTTTTAAGGTTGGCGTAAGTTCTTGCCAAATTTTTCGATGAAACAAAAACCTAAATGTTACAATTTTTTTTTCTGAAACCATAACGAAGTGTCTGGACTTGATAAGTAATTATTAATTAGCAGAATTAATTAACGAAAAATTAATATCGGGGAATATGCTAATTAAATTTCTCTTCTTAAGTGTATCACAATCCCAAAGCCATTTTAATACAACACTACTAGGAAAAAATACTAGGCCCTTTAAAGGGTTAAATTGAGTATGTAAAATAATTGAAAATTTGAGTTAAAAAATTTTTATTTTTTATTTTTTTAGTGAAATTTTAAAATAATAATAATTTGGCCATATTATATATTTTATGAAATGTCATAAAAACTGAGCAAAATGACACAAATATCAGCACTCTATGTCAAGTAGTTCTCAAGTTACATTCATTTAAAGATTATGAAATTTTCAAAGAGATTCATAACTCAGACGCAAATGGTTCAAATAATCTGAAATTTTGTATTTTTCATCTAATGTACTAGAGTTACTTCTGAGTCAAAAATCCAAAGACATGATGCCTCGATTTCGCATGGAATCCCCCCCCCCCCCCGGAAAAAGAAAAAAGCCTTAAAAAGTTTTTAGGTCAGAAAATTGCACTGGAAACCCTATTGAGAGGGATTTTATCTATAGTAAACATCTTGGAGATTATTTGTTGAATAGCTGCTCAGTTTAACCAAATTCCTGACATTCCATGAACCTTTATCTTTCTACTAGCAGTTCATCTCTCGTACTCGTTACTATTCATACTTTGGTTTTGTATCTAATATTTGGAAGGTTTGGTAATGGAAAAGCCATTGTCTGTATCCATACTGAACTTTTTACTGTAAAGAAAATTTATAATGCTGCAATTTTCAAAACCCCTTCAACCCTGCACCCAATCAGAAAGAGCCAACTCCCATTACAGAAACCGAAAAGGCAACTGTATGAAATGATACAGTGAGGCAAAAATTGATTTTTACTCTTTTTTTTTTTTTTTGAAAAATATAATTTTTGTTTCTCTCATTCTTGAAAATGCATTTATGCATGTATCTCATATTTATGTCCTGAATTATTTTAACCCCCTGAGTGCCCTGATGTTTGAAATTCTATTGTTTGGTAGTGTAAAAATTAATTTGCACTATAAATGTGTTTAATAGCTTTGTCTTTGTTATTATGGTTAATATGACAGGTTTCAATGTTACTTGACATGGTACAGGAAAGGTGACAATTCATGTTACATATACATAGCTAACAGAGAAATGATTTGAAGAGTGAAATAGATTTTTATGCAATTTTTACCATCTTCATTTTTTCATTAAGCAAAAATATTAGGTATTTTTAACTTCAGATATTGTCTGTAAAGTGGAAACACTTAATCCTTCACTAGGCACAGTGATCTGTCGGATCACATGTTTTTTTATTGTTAAATTTTGTCATTTAACACCTAAAAAGTATTTATTGTTTTATATATTGCTTATATTTCCACAATCCTGTTAATGCATCCCCAAGATTCCTACATATTGTTGTCGTCACAAAAATTGTACTTTGTAGGAGTCATTATGAAATTACAAAAAAAGTGCTAGTATTAATCATTTCGATTGTAGACCACCATTCTAAAGGAACTCATTCTAATTCACCATTTCTAAAGGAAATTAACACACTATGTGAAATCGATATTGCATTTTGAAACAACTGTGTATAGTTTAAATATGTAAGCAAATTTTTTTTAAAAAAATCTTTTAAGTGCTTAGATATTGGAATTGTGGTTTTCAGCTCTTGGCAATGAATGATCAGTAACTTAAGGTCTATGAAAATATTTGAAAGGACATGAAACTATTGCAGCTGATTTCAAGAACAAAGATAAAATATACTTGGGCAACCTGAGAGATCAGCTGCACCAAACAGAGACTTAAGAAAGGATTTTAAAGATATTTTAGTAAATTCATGCTGCCGCTACTTTCTTTCTGGGGCGGCCCCCCCTGTTGTTCACTAGGAGAGTAATGATGATGAGACTTTTATTATCAGTTTCTGTTTTCTGGGGATTATTCTGCTATGTTTTTCAAATTCTTGTTTTGAAAATTTGTATGTAATATTTAATTACATAAATTATTTTGGAAAGCAAGATAACGGAATTCATGTGGAAAAAGTTAGGAACAAATAGCAAATATTCTTTGAAAATTTCGTTGATTAAAATTTCAATATAGTCAAAGGGCTAGGGCAGAAAAAAAAAATTAAAAATATCACCAGTATCTTATATTGCAGTCATTACTATAATAATGCACATTTATCGATTCTAAATATATTGATGATTGCCATCACTTTTAGTTGCTGTAGGAAATGATGTTATCTTACAGTTGTTTTATTAAACAGCAAATCTTATTACGATCTTGTTGAGTTGATATGAACAGAGACCGACGAAATTGCAACCTTTCAAATCAGATTTTCAATCTTAATTTTGCCACTCACAAAAAAATTAAGTTTATTCAGAATTGCACTATCTCAAACCCCCCTTCTTAAATGAAAAAAATATAGTATTCTTTGCAATTTGTGGAATCAATTATTTGTGAAAAAAATTGTAAGTTATGCAAGGACATACAAGATAAATTATAGTGAAGTAATTAACGTTTGTGTCAGTTTTAATTAATAAAAGAAAGATACTTCAGTTTTGAACGTGTATGCTGGTTGTATTTCTTTTCTAAGACATTCAGTCTTGAATAGAATTGTGGGAAAATTCTTAAAGCTTTTCCAAAATGTTTTTAATGTTAAAGAGCTTTAATGTGTTAAGTTTTACAATATTTTGATTCTTTTTCTTCCTCTAGCATTGGTTGTAGGTATTTAACCATAAAATAGTTATATACCTATATAAATAAATATTGTAAGTTTTTTGTAAATATCTACTGTCAAAAATAAATTTAAGAAAGAGAAATAAACTAGCTGGATTTAATTACTTTTTTACTCACATTTTTTAATGTATTAATCTTCTGTTGTGTAATATTCGCTGCATCTGTTTCGCTTCTTTTTCTTAACAGTATAGTATCCTGTACCATCTAATTAGATGACACTCTTCTGATGTCATATTAATTCAATTAAGAGCCAATAAAGCACATGAGATATTAATGGATTTTCGGTCAATTTCGCATAGAATAATAACATCTATGAGTGACTTAATTTTAGATAAAATTTGATGCACGAACTGAGCTCGGGAGACATTGCTAAGGGGTTAACATTTATCTTATTGTTTGTGTAATGCTTATCATTTATATATTCATATATCTGGGGGAAGATAGGTGTATTTGTGTGAAAGGGTGAATTGGATGGTTTGTAGAATAATAAGTTATTTCATCAATCATCTTTTTTAAAATTCTGTTCACGTTTTGTGGTTCATATAATTTCAAAATTGTGAGAATTATTTCTGCAAGTCCCAAATATATAATTTGCAATTTTTGTTTAGAAATAACATTATTCCTTTTCCCAATGTAAATTTATTTTTAAAAAATTGCAAGTAAATGAGTAGAATAGATGAAAACATTAAATTTATTTAGATTTGTTGGAGCTCAAAATCCTATGACGACTTACAAAAACAACTCATAATGTTGGATAGATTATTTTGTTTCAAATAATTATGGTATTTTTTTTTTTTTAACTGATATGTGATTTATTCACTTTTAAAGTTAGCATTCTGTTCATAAGAAATTTTTTCACTTGAATAGAAGTTTTTAATTTCATGCTAGAAAAGTGAAGAATTTATAGAGATGCTATTAAAAATTGTTTACACTTATTTGCAACTGTTTCCCCCCTCCCCTCTTCCATCAATATTGTTTCTTCAATTTTAGTTGAATATATTTTTAAAAAGTTATGTATAATAGTAATATGCCTGTCAAACTTCATTTTAATTATCGGTTATTTTAATTTTGGTAAGAAAATGGTGAAAATTGGATTAAATTGGATTGGATTAAAATGTATATTGCTATTCCCACCCACAAAATATAAAAAACTAGCAGTACGCGCATAGCGTTGCCCATGGCATAATGACTCAACAAAATAAAAAAAAGCCCAAAGTTTTGAAAACGAAATCAAAACATATATATATATATATATTATTGATTTCGCCCTTAATTTTTAGTTAAAGTACATGCAGGAACTTTCTTTTAACTAAAGATATCAGCATATATGCATGACTATAAAACAAATAAATCAAATGATTCTTGGATCAGTAAAATGAAGTAATTAAGATTAGCTGACGCGATAAAATGATCGAGAGTATGACGTGACTTTCGCTTGATACCGCCAGACAATAGGATAGTAGAAATGCATTCTGGGAGCTACCTTGGGTCGGAGGAAAGCTCTGTCAATTCAGAAATGTGAGAGAAATTTTTTTTTAACTGATCAATAAAAAAATTTATAGAAAATCAGAGAAAAAAGATATTTTAACCATTCTTGTTTTAAAACAGGGAGAAATATTCCGGTTTATACCTAAAAAAAATTGAAAATGGTAGCGTTATTAGAATGTAGGATGCAAGAAAATAAAAATTGAAAGTTAAAAATATAAATGAGAAGTGACTATTATTTTAAAATTTCTCAAAATTCAGTAAATTATGTTAAAAATTCAAAACAAACTTCATTAGAATGAAAATTGTTTGTTCTATCCCATGGATAGAACAAACGATTGATTGTTTTTCGACGATCAGGTACTACAGCCGTAAACGTGCCAAAAATGACCCAAAACAACACAAAACGTTAAATAAAAAATTTTTTAGATTAAATTTTAAAATTCTTGCTTCGAGGTGCATTCAGTCACCATTATGACTACCTGTGTGCCAAATTTCATGGCTGTAAGTGCGATAGATTCGTCTGGACATCGCGGACACACACACAAACATTGCCTTTTATAAGTTTAGAAGAATGAATAGCTATCTGCCATTATATGAAGAAATAATTTTTACACTGAAATTAAAGCATATTTGGGTCAGAGATAAATAATGATAATTTAACCTTTCTTTTTATAGGTTTACTTTTCTGTAAATGGACAAGAAGAAATGCCCGTAAGTGTTATTGCCATAAAATATGTTACTGATTTTGTACTTAAATCATATGCAAAAACTTATTCTGCATGACTTTTTAAAAAAATTTATTACACTTTTATTATTTGCACTTTTTGTATCTAATATTTAAGCATCAAAACACTTTGTTAATAACCATTGCTTCTGAATGAATAAGAATTGAATGTCAAATATTTAAATTGACTTGTTTCATGTGTGTTGGGTGAAATTTGTATTGGTACATTTCTTTTGTACACAAATACAATATACTTTTATTTAATTAGTTTCGGACCTTAATTATTAGCTAATTGATTAATTTAATTGAATTTTGATTCCATTTGACTAATGCCATTTTATATTGAATTTGAGAAAAAAATATTTTCAAGAATCTATAATAATGAATTATAAATTAAAAAGTAGAAAATAATTAAAATATTAAATTCTAATTTTTAGTACACTAATAAAAGTGTGTTTGTGAAAATGGAAAAAAAAAATATTTGTGTGTGTTTTCACTGTTTAAAAAATATTTTTTGTTTAGATTTGGGCTCCTCCCACTCCTCCTACCAATGAGAACGATATTTACATCGACTACAGTGTCACCTTCTGGTACGAGTCTTCTTTGATGCATGAGGCGCGATTGCCTCCGGTTTTCATTAAAAAAGAAGCCAAGAGACTGAAGATTGACCCTGTTGTTTCAGGTAGTTTTATAATGTTTAGAACTCATTTTATACACCTGATTTGTGATCTTTCAGTCAGGCTAGATATTACATAAATGCAGTGGCGTTCACTCCTCTGTTTTTCTGGGATTTAAAAGAAAGTAATGGCATCTGGGAAAACTGCTGAATTTTATAACTAAATTTTTAAACTTCGTTGTCTATCCCCTATACTCTAGGTACTATTGGTGTCTATAAATTTTTGCCCCCCCCCCACTTCCAGTCGCCACTACTACATAAATGTATGCACATAGTGAAAGCTATACACTTACCAGTAAATGAAATATATTTTTATTCATATCTTAATGGAAAGAAAAGCATTTGTGTTTCAAGAATGATTTTACCATCATTTATCAAAGGTGTTGATGCGAGTATGCTAAAAAAATATCAATCAAATCTGCAATATACAGTAGAACCTCGATTATCTGACCCACATTTAACCAGAATTCTCCATTAACCAATGTTGGTTTCCTGACTTTTTTTTTTTCAGCGTCTATTATCCAAAACTCTTTTAAATGACACTTTCTGTTAACCAAAATCCATTTTTTAAAGCTTTTTTTTTTTTTTAACTATCGCATTACTTGTATATGCATGCGTTCTTTCCGAACTACGAGTACAGATAAATATTTTGGTTCTCCTTTCATAGAATTCCTTTGAAATTAGCCCTCCCGCCATCCCCTGTGCACACGTCCCTGTTCTAAACAAAATCGCTCCCCATTTCGAATGCCGTATTGACAAGTGCCACAACAATCGAATGCTATTGCACCCTCTGATTATAAGCAAGTGCAGGGAACAAAACCTCTTCTGTTGACTTTTCACAAACAGAAATTTTCACAGTTGTAGAATTTCAAAAGGGAGAGGAGAAATCAGTGCCATATTTTCGCTACATTCTTAGGATTGGCTTGCCTACCCTTCGTGGACCATTCTAATCCGGAAAAAGGTGATATGTGTAGATAAGACTTTCCGAAATTCTAGCGTGTAACTGTTCGTTCTCTTTTTCTGCTGTTATTTCCGATCATAATCTTTTTTAGTGGTATTGGTGAAGTTGGTAGTTTCAACCTACCAGGGGATCTGATAATGCTTACGCTTTGTCTTTTACTGTAATTTTTTATTATTGAAGTTTGCTTTTTTTCATCATGGTTTCCATTAAGAGAAAACAAGTCATTCTAACCATAGGAGGAGAAGTATGATATTTTTACGTTATTAGAATAGGGAGAAACTATAACAAAACTTGCAAAGGAGTTTAATGTTCGCGTATCAACTATTGGTGACATGAAAAGGAACTCTGGGAAAATTAAGAAACAGTTTAAATAGTCATAATAGGAGTTCAATAACGATGTTGCATATTAAACTAGATGATTATTGAAAAATTCTCTATTATCCGGAAATTTTGATTAGCCAATGTAGGTTCAGTCCCAATTACGTCGGGTAATCAAGGTTCTATTGTATATATAAAACAAAGGATTTGTAAAGCATACAGGAGTAAAACATATATGCGTGCAGGGTTCGTACTCCTCCTGAAATTCCTGAAAAACTCCTGAATTTTGTTTTTTTTTCTAAGGGCCCTAAAAACTCCTGAAAATTGTGTTTTTTTAATCCTGATATTTCTTTTTGTCTCCTGAAAAATTACAATCGAAGAGCAGAAGATATGATAAAACATAAAAATATAACGTTTCCGTTTTTCCTTATTGATAGAAAGTCGCTGGAATCAGGAATTCTTACTTCTGACCGTACTTAGCGCCGAAACAGTCTACCGCGCATGTTTCGAGTCGCCGCAATCGGGAAAGATGGGAGAATTGATATTTAGTATACTTTTCTCCCAATTTTATAAAAATTGTCCACACTACCCCCTTCTCCCCTACAATTGATTTTTTTTTCACGTTATCTCCTGAATTTTCTGTACTGTACTCCTGAAAAAATCCTTAACTCCTGAATTTTACTATCATATATACAGTATGAACCCTGTGCGTGTATAAATTTTTATTTAAAAAAATATTTTGATATAAATACTTGTCACTTAAATTATGATACGTTCGTATGGTATGAAATAATGCTTTTTTCATCTGTACTATTAAGTACCATTAATCAATGTAAATTTTCTTTTATATAGAATAATCTTCTAATTTTATATTGAAGATATCTTCATCTTATGAACTTTCTTCATTATTTTAAGCTCCTATGCTATATCTTTTGCAAAATTTTTGTTGGTTTAATTGTTTTCTTTTAGCTGAGATATTTTTTTTAAATATAAATTTTGTTATATGGGACTAAATCCTTCTAAAGTTGCTCTTTTTTTTAGTAGAAAAATTTTATGTCAATTTTTTGCTTCCATTTAATTTTTGGCAACTTTTGAAGTCATTCTTCTTCAGAACTTTCTACTTTTATTTGGTTTCTTTATTTTGAAGTGAGATATTTTTTGAGTCTAAAAAGCACTTTCCACCTTTTTTTTTTTGTTTGGAGGAATCTTCAATTCTCAAATGATGTTCTATAGTGTCATATTATTTGAGGATTTTCTTCAGCTCTTGAACTATTTTATGTGGGGGTTACTTATCCTATAGATCTTGCTTGTCAATAATAGTTTCAGATTTCTTCAGAAATTAGTGATGCACAAATTGCTCAAATCTCTTTTACATAAGACTTCATCGAATTTGAAGATATGTTTGTCCGAATTTTCCTATTTTGATAATTGTATACATGATCTAAACAGCATAGATTAATTAAAAATTTTCTACTGCATAAACACAACAGAAAAACTTAACATTCTGAAGCTGAACATGATTAATTGGAGTTTTGAAAATTTTACTAGTTCTGTTGGTTGTTGACTTTGATTTTGATGAGAAAAAAAAAATGTTAGCTTTGTCCAACACCAAAACTATAATAGTTGTCTTCAGTGCTAAAGAAAATAACTGTTTTTAAAAAGTATTAATTGGAAGCGAAATTCTAAATAATTTAGTTTATCTTGGCTAAATGAAAGGATTGTCTGTTATATTAAATGTTTGAACTATCAATAAATAACTAAAATAAAACTAACTAAGAATCTAAGAAAACTTGTTATCTGTCATGTTTCTTAATTAGAATTAAACAATAAACTGATTATCATGGACAAGTTTGGCTGTCTTATTTGTAAGCCATTTTTTTTACTAAAAGAAACCAGCGGAAGTGGTCTCCCTAAAACTTTCTTGTATCCGCCCTGTCACAGGTGGGGGGAAACGTGCAAAGTGGTTGCGCCCTTTTTTTGTGTGTCGTAGAATGGCGAAGAAAACCAAATATGCAGTTTGAAATATGCTTTTTTCAACTGATTGAATGAAAATTGGGCACAAATCTAGCAGACCTCATACCAATTTTTATTTATCCAAGTCTTAGCGTTTAGGAGTTATCATGTTCATAAGTATGCTATTATACAGGCTGACAGACAGTCAATCCTTTGACAGATTTGGTCCAGTATTTGATATGGACCTACATTCTTTATAATAATTCTGTGTTCTAAATTTTATCTTTAAAGCTATTTAAGCTTTTGAGTTATCATTTTCACATGAACGCGTACAGACAGACAGTCAGACTTCTCAAGTGCAAATTTTGTTCTAAATTTGATAGAAACCTGCAAATTATGTTTAAAGACCACATACCAAATTTCATCCCCATAGCTCTAATAGGTTTTGAGTTATCGTGTTCACAGACATGTTCATGATATTTCCAAGCGCCATTTATTTATTTGATTTTTACTTTCTCGTATACAAAGTATACAAAGAGAAAGTATTGTAATCGTCAAAAAATTCAAACTCGAGATTTTGACGAATCTCCACGTTTTAGACCTCCCTGATTCCGAAAAACACAATTTTGGAATTATGTCTGTCTGTGTGTGTGTCTGTGAACACGATAACTCGAAAACTATTAGAGCTACGGGGATGAAATTTGGTATGTGGTCTTTAAACATAATTTGTAGGTTTCTATCAAATTTTGGACAAAATCCGTCAACGGGAAGTCTGTCTGTCTGTATGTTCGGGGTCATGCGAACGCTATAACTCAAAAACTTGAAAAGCCAGATGGATAAAATTTTATGCACAGTTTTATCGTCATGAATGTAGGTCCGTATAAAATTTTGGGCCAAATCCGTCAAAGGGTTGACTGTCTGTCGATCTGTATAATCGCATACTTGTTCAGTTTTGATAGTAACTCCCTGCGCATGCCTGCTAGCGGCAATGCCTGTGCAAGGAAGGGACGCTCTGAAACTTGGCAGTTTGCCAAAAACAAATTCTGGAGTGATTTTGTAAGGAAGCAAACATTTAGGGAGTCTCGCCAGGTCCTGTTGCGCAAAAGAATGAGCAGAGGATTTGAATTTGTTTTGATCCTTCAAACCACGCGTGGTTCCAACTTTGGTTTACTTGCGACGGAAGTTTATTTGACGTCTTTTATTATTCTAGTTTTCTCTACATGTGTTAGGAGTATACGAGAAAGTTTAGGGGAGACCACTCCCGCTGGTTGTTTTCAAAAATTGTACTTTATGTAAGAATTTAAGCTGTTTTGCTTAGCATTTTATTAAATATATTTGAACTTTATATCTTGATCATTACTTCTAAATTACACTTATGAGTTTCAAAATTAATTTTAGACTGGAAGAATTAGTTGACAAAAATTTTGCAAAAGTTATTCCCATAACTTTTGATGGATACTTTGTTGTCTCTGTGTACAGTTTTTGCCATTCTAATAAATATATCCTTCAATAGCAGTAGCCACAACTCGCAAGCAGAAGGTACGAAAGGATGACATGGTGAATATTCCTCGCTCTCTCTTTGATCGCCCTTCTGCTGCCATACTGAAGATGAGACGAGAGGTGAAACTGCAGAAGGTGAAGGGTTTGATGGTGGGAGCCAGCAGTCTACCAAAACCCAGCATCGCCTCTTTCCCTGGACTGAAACAGCCTCCTTTGGCCGTAATAAACAAACCAACAGTGGATGCCCACCAGGACAAGCCAGACTGGCTTGTTCAGGAAGATTGGGCTATACTTCAAGTGAGTACTCAGTTTTTTAATGCAAGGAGTGTAATGTTTAATGTTTCAGGGATGTTTTCAGGGGTTCAGTGGAGCCGAAACACTATTCTGGTACTTTTTTTTACTACAAATAAATGAGAAAAAATTGTAAAAACTTCCTCAAAACAGTGTGATTGTCAGCCAAGTTAGAGCATTCCGTCTCTAACTCTTTATTTTGCGACTAATAACTCTGGATGCTTTATTCCGTGGTTCTTTTATATCCATTAAGAAAACTTTCATTGTCTACTCGTGTCTATTATAGAGGCAGAGTAAAAATGACACATCTTGCTTGCCACAAAATTAAAGAAAGCTGAATTCCTGGGAAAAACTCAGATGGAATGTATTTTTTCTCTTAAATTGGCATATTCTCCAAAAGGGTTAGCGCTGGAATTTTACTCTTAGGTAGTCAAAATAAGCGAGTAAGAGTTGACCCATTTTAAAGTGGACTTAGATTGCAGGCAGTGCAGATGTTGTACCAACAGAATACAGGCTGGTACAACTGCTGTACCAGGAAACGATTAGGATCGCACCCTTCTGGTTGAACTAATATGTTTGCTCTAATAAACTGTCCAATTATTGTACTGCCCGTCCTGTTTAGTCTTCATATGTGTGATTGGTAAGTTGATTGTTAATGAGAGAAAACATGAATACTAATTCATGGGCAATCGTAAGAGACCACAGACCAATTACTTGAAAAGATAATTTTTTCCTTTGTCATTGTCAAAATCCCTGTGGTGAAAGAATGGTTAAGTTTTCCCCTAGCCAACAATCTGAAAGTTAAATCCTGAAGAGCTGTGCCTGTAACAAATTTATATTGTGAATATATTTTTATTTTGCTTATATAGGATAATGTTTTTCAATAGAAATAAGAAGTGCTCTATTCATCCATTTTGGATGGTTGAAGAACATTTCAATTAAAGGTATGTGAAATATGTAACTTAGGTTCTTGTGAATTACTGAAGGTTCCTCTCTCCCCTCCACTTCATAAATGTCTAGGTGGATTTCTTAAGAGCTATTTTTTTCTTCAAAGTGCTAACTTATTAGCTGTAAAAATTTTAGTTTTGTACTGTTCATCAGTCTGAAGAGTGAATGCTAATGAAATGCTTATATACCACTTGAATGTGGAAACCAGATACTGTCTGAAGTAATGAATAAGCTATTAGGCTAATTTGTAGCTGTTTTTAATTTAATTTAATTTTTTTATAAAGATGTGTATCTATAGCAATAATTTTTTTTAGTTGAATAATGCCCTTTATTTCCTACATAGTAACTTCAGGGTTCGTACGCGTCCTTACAAGTCCTTAAAAGTCCTTACTTTTACATTTAGTCCTTAAAAGTCCTTACAAATCCTTATTTTTATGCCCCATTTTTAAAAAGTCCTTGAAAGTCCTTACTTTTTACTCTGTCATCATTAAAAAATTTAAAATTTCACCGATTATCGTTTTTCTAATTCCTCCTTCTCGGCGGCTCTAATCTCGGTCGACGTGGCTCTCGCGGAATGCGGTGGGGGTGGGTGGGACGACACTGCTCGCGTTCTACGAATCCATATCCATCGCATACACTTTGGGAAATAAGGGAGGAGTTACAGATGGCCTTTATTGGTCCATGGTTCCATAGGAATGATTGTCGAAAGTGCTGTTACCATTTTTAGAACAGTATCAAAGTGATAAACCTTTACTTCCACTTTTTGTCAGTGATGTTTTTAAAACTTGTTAATGATAGCATTCAACATTTCAAAATTTTGAAACCAGAGAATGAAAGAATTGAGAAACCTGAGACTTATGCAAATTCCACTTCAGTGACCCAAACTTGTATAATGATAAAAGTTAAGTGTATTTAGGATTTGCTGCAGTGCAACTAATAAAAGATAAAAAAATAAGGAATTAGTAGACAAGGATGTTTTCACACTCAGACAGGATAGTCGGAAAAACATCATAACAATGATAAAACATTTCATGCAGAAATGTCCAGTGAATTACGCACTAGTAAGACCTGCGATTTGCATTGATCCATGAGTAATGGCTGGATATCCCGAAAAAGTACAGGAAAAAATGAAAAAGGTATTGATTGTATTGTCGCAAAAGAAACGTATTTTCGGAAAAGATTGCGACGAAATTTTGTTACTCTATGCAGATTTTCTGTTAAATATTGTAAAGCCAAATTCATTTGAATTTACTTCTTTCACTCCAAAGAGTGATTCCCTTGATAATTTTTTACAAACTTATTTTAGCAATAATCATTATGAAAAAGTTTGGAAGATTATCAAAATGGTATTAATACTGTCACATGGACAATGAGGTTTTTCGGTGAACAAGGTCCTGGAAGTAGAAAATTTAAAAGATGCTTCATATATTTACCAGCGTGTAAATCATGAATTTATTAAGCTGTCTGGGATATTTTTGACTTAAAAATTACTAAAGAAATGAGGACGGTTGCCACCTCAGCTACGCAAAATACATGCAGTATTTAGAAAGTGAAAGATCCAAAGAAAAGACTGAAACAAAACAACTGAAACGAAAAGCTCTAGAGGAAGAAATAGAATTTTTTTAAAACAAACAAAAAAAAAATGTTCCTCCAAACGGACATGCACCAAACAAATGAGAAAGCAAATGATTTAGCTAATGAGGCTGAAAAGTCAAAAGACATAAATTTATTTATTCAATCACATGAACTAAGAAAAACAATTTCTGAAAAAGAAATTAAAATAAATACCTTGGATGTAAAATTCAATGAAAAAAGTTTGGAATTAAAAGATATTTAATTTGATTACCAGTTTCATGGGGTTTTTTTTCATCAATTTATTAACTCATATTTTTAGGAGTTTTGTTGTGTTAAATTGGTAATGTATCTTCTATGTTTTATATTATAATTTATCATCTAATAGGTTGAATTTGCAAAAATGAGATTTTATTTAAAAATGCGTGCGACAATTCGTTAAGTTTATTCAATTTAGAGGTCCTTATTTTTTGATTTTTTTAGTCCTTAAAAGTCCTTGATAGTCCTTGATTTTCTTTTAAGGAAATGTGTACACACCCTGAATTTGCAAGTGGTAGGAATTAGGGGATGTTATATCACCTGAAAACCTCTTGACATTGCATCCTGTTTTCGTTCAGGTTTGCCTTTCTATTCTTCTTGAGGGCTTCCCGTTTTTCATAATATTAACATAGGAAGAAAAAGCTACTCTTTCTTCTATGTGTTAATGTTCTTCACAAACTTGTGTATGCTCTTCTAAGGCTCTACCTATTTTAAGAGTTACATGAGAAATTAGAGCTTACATCAGACAACTGGAATAGCCTTGAAAAAAGCATAAAAAAATGGGCATTTATGTATTATATGACATGTATTACCACAAATATGTCTGAAGTGATGAATAGAAAAGAACATGTATCAAACCTAATAGAGTTTTTTTAAAACAGATTTAGCTAACCAGTACATTTGAGTTATTGTCTTATTTTGATAGTGATTTTAATCTGACATTTTTTTTTATCTAGTTTAATTGAATTTTCTCATGTGTTTATTACCTTAATATGCCTTTCTTTTCAGGTTGTACAAGAGCTACAAGGCATTCCTTTGAGTTTGACAGTGTTGATGCCCGCTCAAACGCCCAATTGGGACATGGCCAGCGAAGCAGTATATGCTGTTAGCAGAAATTATCGCTCTCCAAAGGTTTGCCGGAATCGCTATGAAAACATCATTGTTCCACGAGAAGAGGGTAAAATTTTGTATGATACCAATCCCAAAAAGCAGAAAAAGACTAAAGGAATCTATAAGGTAATTCATTTCTTTCCTCTGTCGTTTTTTAATGTTTCTTTCTTACATTTAAAAATGTTTAGTGTTTTTAATGACAGACATTTCTTGCACTTCTGATGCTGACTACAGAAAAAATAAAAAATCACACAAATGTCTGATGGTATTTACTAAATGAATCATTGATTATTCTGATGGGTTGCCTTTTAAGAAAGTTGATAATAGTTTTGGGTGTATTTCGCATTCAGTGAACCCAATATTAGCATACGTTTCAATGTTTTAATATGTTATAATGTACATGTCAAGTAATCACATATCATGTTACATAGTAGAATTATTAAATTTTTTTGCTATGTTTTTCTTTTGTTCATTAGATTATAATCATTTTGTAATATGCATTATTCCACTATTACTTCATAATTTTTAATATCATCCTGGAGGGGTTAGTTTCTATTCAGAGCAGATTTTCTGAAATTATGTCTTGTTGAACAAAACAGGTGGTGCTACAGGTCAAGTGTGGTGAAATAATTCAAAGCGAACTCAACTCAAGTCTCAAAAATTGACCTCATGGAATGTGTACATCTGTTTCCCCTTCCCCTAACTTCTCATATGGGGTTACATAAAATGTCATATTGTCCTTAACTCAAGGGAATTATGGTAGGATAGGCAATGTGAAATGAAATATTTTCAATTTCATAAGCTTGAGATATTAGTTTCAGGGAATTCTTGACACGTGTACTCTACAGATTCAAAATTCTCAGCTTTTAGCTTAGTTAATTGAAATTCATCAATTATTACTTTCATAGCATAATTTATAATTGTTAATTATAGTCAAAAATTTTATTTTTAACTCCAATATATACATACAGAAATATGCGTATTTGATGAAACATTACTCTGATTATGCAAGTAAAATAAAATATGTATTCAGTTTCAGTTATATATCAATTACTTGAGGCCTTTACAATCCTTCCATTAACTCCTGGTGTTAACTGTGAATAGAGCTGATGAAAATGACCATACAGGTTTTATTATGAATGTAAAGTATGGGTCCAATTCCTATGGATATTTTTAGAATTCACTTTAAAAAAAAATGACTGAATTATAGATGCTGAATTCTACAGTTGCAGAAATACTAGACGTTTGTTGTATTTTCTGCTTTAAAAAAATATTATCGATTTTCATAGGTATGCTCAAATATTGGACAGTTTCTGTGTGTGTATTAATTTTATGATACCATTTGAGGAATTTAATGGCTTAATTTTTGTGCCCTCATTTGTATATCAAAGGAATTGTAATGAAATTTAAGTGTTGATGCCTTTTATTATGTGATGCGACTCAAGGTTGATTACTTATTATCAGATCATAAAATTGAAACACTTTTATTTCCATTTTGACTATTATAGAGAAAAATTCTCATCTCGGAAATGTAATAAATATTGTGTTTTTCAGACCAAAAATAACCGACCAATGAAAACTAGTCAACTTTTCGTACAAGACAACAATTCGGCCTTTACGAAGATAATCAATGACCGATACAAGTGGATCATGGAAGCTGCTGCCAGGCGCAAGGCAAATGAAAAGCAGACGGTCTTGCAGCAATCGAAGAATGTGAAAATAGCCTCCATCTTGGCCGAGAATGGCATTAACTACGACGCCCCTCTCGCTCCCACGCAGATTGCTGCGAATAGAGCAGAGAGAATAGCACGAGAGAAGCAGAAAACCCAGACAGGAACAGGGACAGTAGTCCTGGTAATACACTATTTTATTTATATTTTTTGGAGCATTTTCAATAAAATAATGCACTCGAAAGTGTATTATTTGATTGAAAATGTAATAAATTCCTTTGTCTCTTGCTTGATGAAATATTATTTTCGTTTTATTTATATATATCTACTCGCTGTATATTAAGAGGATGTCAAACTCTGTTAAATTTTTATGAAATGTTTAATGAGGTTATTCAATCCTACATATATGTGTATGTTATTTGTTTCAGATTTTATCGGAGTTTCCTGTGGCTTTTCTTGGAATTTAAGATTTTGTGTTTCAAAATAATATGCTAAATTTCCAAATTATATATAAAAAAAAAATCCTTTTCTTATCCATGGATGCCAGCAATATTAGGAATAATGATAAAGGAAATTCATTTACAAAGTTTCGGTCGCACACATCTAGTTCTTAATAGTTCTTTTTATTATTATAGATTTTATAATATATAAGATTTATATAGATTGTAATTTATTTGAAGTTAATTAATGGCATGAATTGTGGTCAGTTATGAAAGTTATTTAAGTTAATGTTGAATTAGGTTTTAAATGTTGAAAAGGGGTGATTATGAATTTAGAAGCTATTTATCTGATTGCCATATGCAGTATTGGATTTCCTTTTCTGAGGAAGTTGATTTAATTTAGTAGTCTGAATATTGAAGTTAATGAAGTCATTTGATGGAGTAGGGTTCTTGTCAAAATGCTGGTTTCTTGTCATTGCCTTATGAAGCTGGTTTATAGATCCCATTTGCACGACACTTACAATTTCAGAATGTAATGTTATTCTGTGTTGCATTTGTTTGAATGCAACCAAATGCATTTGATAGAAGAAATTAAAATACATGTTTTCACACAGGTACTCTTTTTCTCAAAGCTCCAAATTATTTTTAAATATTTTTTTTTTTTTTTTTTTAAAAGTCACAAAACTTCATATATTGTAGAATCTCTCCAGGAGCTCATTTCTTTTCATTTTTTTTGTTTACAATCATAGCCATGTTTTTTGCAATCATTTGGACAGTCTGTTTTTGATTTCTCTTAGTGCTGAAACACATAACCTTTGTTCCTTGTTTTTTCTAGGGAAGTAACGAATAGTGAGTTGGCCGAATACCTGCTTTTTAGAAACATTTCTTTTTTGATTTAAAATAAAATACTGCTCAAATTTTAAATGAAAGAATGCTTTTTTTATATTATTGGTACATTTAAAAAAATATTAACATCTTGATGCATTTTTTGTAATATTCTAAATATTTTAAGTCCAATAATAAAATATGAAAAATCCTCTTTATTTTGAACTTGCTTAACAGAATTAAAATCAAGTTATCTTTGCAGAACGTGGCAATGATGAATACAAAAGAAAATTTAGTAGATAAATTAAAGTTGTAGAAGGAAATTCCTATTTTTATAAAATTTTCTAATAGCTAGAATAGAATATCCATTTATTGGTGGGGGGGGGGGGTGGGGAAAAATTTCCAAGATTTGCACATTTTCCCAGGAAAATATCTTTCAGCTTCTGGAAGCATAGTATAAAGTGAGTGCTTATTTTCTGAAGCTCATAATATATATGCATGAAACCTAATGGAACAGACTGCTTCCTAAAAATGCCGAAAAATTATTCTTCTTGCATCATAATTCCAGGCTTTACAATGATACGCAACATTACTAAATACACTTATCTATAATGCAACTTAAAATTGGGGAAATGTTAAGTTATTTTTTAATAAGTGTACTGAGTAGTATTTCCATAATATTCTTTATTTAACACATTTAAAAGCACACATTTAAAAAATTATTTCCCTGACTATATTCGCCTGAATTTCTGTTTAGTGTTTGGCAAAAGGGATAAATATCGAATACTTGCCGAATATTCGTTACATCCCTAGTTTTTATCTAGTTTATTTTTATATGCATACCTGTATGAGAGGCATGTATTTATTTTCGTATGTTGAGATATTCTTTTGTACGCACATTCTAGACCCCTGCTGTTCTTCAGTCAAGTGCACAAACAACAACCCAAGTGTCTGAACAACAGATACCAGCTCAACGTCAGGTCACCCAACAGGCAACTGTTGCTGTCTCTGGAACAACTAATTTGAATGCGCAGCAAGCTCAGGCTGTCATTGCAAGTCTTCAGCAGGCCCAGCAATTGCAGGTGCTTAAAGTTTTCTTTTTCTTCAAATTAAACTAAAATTTTAGCATTTCCTTGCATACATTCTTAAAGAAGGATTTTTCGTATAAAAGTTGAAATAATAAATAGTAACATAAATTTGCCTCAATTACTTGTGTGTTATTTGTAAAATAATAATTCCCTAACTTAATTTCTTAATTTTTAAAATAGTATTATCTGATATTATGAGCATAATAGTGACACCATGAGCTTGTGAACTTTTACACACCCATTAATACACAGCATCCTCTTTTAAGGGCAGTTGATAAAACGCTGAGTAGTATGTTAAGGTTTCCTTGGAATGTAATTAGTATCTTTATGTTTCCTTGAAATGATGCATTTTTTTCATTTTCATGAAGGTAAAGGAGACCTCTAACCCCCCCCCCCCCCACTAATTTTCCATGTATCTGTTGTTTTTTACAATTTTGTTATTTTTTAAGTCTTATGCAAGCATTTGCTTTTTGCACAGGTGCACGATCTAAAGTCAAAAATTATATCAATTATGACATTTTAGCATACTGTGTTATCAAATGACAATAAATTAATCTGTTACCTTGATATTTTCATTTTCAAAAATGGCATCCTATACTGCTGTCTTCATTCGAGGACATTGGGGACTGCAGAGAACTCTTATATAAACATTTAAAATTTTTTTTATATGTTTGTAAACTTGTTCAAAAATGATTTTATTTATGCATCATGTATTTGGTTGTAGTTATTTGTAAAATTTGTTGGTTTTATCAATTGTTATTTTTAATCCAAAATAAGAATTTCACATTTAAAAATTACTAAATTTACTCTATATTTTTATTAAAATGTTAAAAATTTTTTAAAATTAATTTTATCTAAAAATTTCATAAAATGTTTCAATATAGTTTATAAATGTTGTTACAAAGTTTACCGACTTCATTGACAGAAATATTTTTTTTCCTCCATAAACAAGTAGCGTCCTGAAATGAGGATAGGCTTTAATTTTGAAACTAATGCAAGAGTTTCTTCAACTGCTTCTGCTGTCATAATAACTTAGATTTTAGACCTTCATCAAAATATATTAAGCAGAATTAAGTTGGGTACTAATTGGTTAAAACTACACCATTGCATTGTATAGTTAAAAGTAAGTAATTTTGAACCGAGATTCAAAAGCATGCCATTCTCATTAAAGTGCTGTTCTGATGTAGTTCTTTGAATGACATTCTGAAGACATTTTACTGTATATTAATAATTAATTAAAAAAATTCTTGTAATAATCAGCTCATCTTTGTGTCGGGGCATTTTGTCTACTAGTGTACGGCAGTAATACTCAAGGCCAGAAGAAAAGATAGTTGATTATATTTTGTCTGACTGGGAAATGTGGAAAGACCAAAAGTTGACTGACCATTTTTGCAGGCAACTGCTGCAAGGGTCAGTGAAGTAGGCTTATCTGATATATAAGTTTTGATGCTGATGGGATGAGGGGAATGACTCCTGTCTTGGCATTAGTATTACTTTTCTCTCCAGTGACCTTGCATTATTGCAATGTGTTGGTGTTGCTACTGATGTTGATACTTTTCTTTGGATATTTTACAAAATTCTTTTTGTGGGTGTTCGTAAAAGCAGATTAACACGCAAGGTAATAATAAAAAAAAATAAATACAGTAGAGTCTCCCTACAACGAAGTCTCCCTACAGCGAATTTCTCCCTATAACGAAATTTTTAAACGGAATGTTAAATAACATTCAAGATATTCTCCAGATAACAAAGTGGTTGTCTCCCTGTAACGAATTTTTTCAGACCTTTATCTTTTCGATTTTTGTCATTTTTGAAGAAAGTTGCTAATTTCTGTGCAAACAAATCGCTCACACGTGCCTGTTTCTGGAACCACTCACATTGTTCATTCCAGTGACAACGCATAACAATAGAATGCTATGTGAAGGGTAATGCAGTTGTGGGGACCCGGGTTTCTACAGAGGGAGCAACATTTCTACGGGTCAAGATTCCAAGAATCGGGGTGGTGTTGGGGTGGAAACAGCAAATGGATGTGACAATACGCATTTTATGTTTATCCGTACTAGTACATATTATTCTCTAAATTGGTGAATTGTCTTCACTTTTGAGCATTTTGTTTATACAATGAATTTAGTATAATTTTAACAAATTTATAATAAATATTACTTTTTTTTAATTTGAAAGTCATAATTAAATATTTTTGAATTTATCGCACATACTAAAAGGTTTGTAACATTTACTTAAATAACTGCGAATATCTCTTAATCTCCGTATAACGAAATTTTCAATTGGAACCAGGCGATTTCGTTATAGGGAGATTCCACTGTATATCTTTATTACACGAAGTTTCAGCAAAACACTAACATAGCACAGATAAAAAATCTGAACAGCACTTGTAGAAATTAACAACAGAGATCTCCAATAAATCTCGGACACTACGCTTTCAAGATTTCTTATCCGCTCACAAGCAAGTAAGCTGGTGATCGGGAATTCCAACGGACCTACTCTTGGTTTGAGAGCTTGCTTTTATACCTTTTCAACAGGAAGTGATGTAATCTCTAGAAGGTACTGGCTCCCAGTAGAGATAGGACCACAGTTCAGGATTTTTCTAGAAGATTCCTTTTGTTGCCAAGATTTGCATGTCAGAGAAACAACTTTACAGCTTTGTAACATTATAATATGTTTTATGTCATTCATTTACATTAGAACTTGAATTGTGAAGTTGCCAATTATGCAGCAATTCTAGCATGAATATGTCTTAAAATAATGATATCCCACAACTGTTTGTGGGCTGTAGTTTAAAATTTATATGTAAATTGTATATTATTGATTCATAGTAATTATTCATAAAAACTGCGTAACTGTAACAAATAAAAAGCTAAATAGTTTTTTTGTAGCAGTATTAAAATGTGTTAATATTTCTAAGGGTATTCTAGATATTAATGATTGAATATTATTTTAATAGCAAGTACAACTAAGTAAAGCCAACTTACAGTCGGGAACTGTTGCGTCAGTGTCTTTGGCGAAATCGCTCACCAGTGGCATTATGGTAAATGCTAGCTCAGCCGGTACACTAGCTAATCTCACGAAAGCACTTGGGCAGGTCACATCTATCACAACCCAAGACACAGCACAGGTATTTATTGCAAAGTTTTGTTTATTATCACATTTCACCTTTTCAGTTTCAGATTTGGAAACAATTTCAAAACACTCTTACGATTAAGTGATTATAAATTAATTCAATGCGAAGCTCTACATGAGATTATTATATTTTTGCAAACTTGCAAAACTAGTTTTTTTTTAAAATTCAATGTTGAAGAGCGTATAAGGTGTTTTAAAATTTGTAGCATATACAGATGGTAAAATCAGACATGACACATTTCCGCGGAAACGCGGATTTCCGCTTTTTCGGCATCGAATTTAATCATTCTTGGGATCGATGCAAATCTGCATTAAAATTTTTGTTAATGTGTTGGGGTGGGGGTTGCTCACGCAAACAAAAACTGTGCGCCATGTGAAAATTTTGCGTATGGCTCTAAAGCGATAGAGTTTCGAATTCATAAGATATTGCGTAATCCTGCCAAATGCCGCTCAGTGTCCGAGTTATGTATCGATGTTTTGCCGTTTATCATTGTGAGGAATGCCTGAAGGTTGCATTCTTTTCTTTCTCATTTCGTTTTATCCAATCAGAATTCATTTCGAATTGTGATTGGATGAAACGAAATCATCCATGAATTTCTTCCGATCCGAATTTCGTGAGAAAAAAAGATTGTTAGCTCTCAGTGAAGGGAGTCATTTTATTTTCGAGTTCTTTTTAACATTTATTTCTTCTTTTTTGTTAGTTATTTCGATTTCATTTTTGTTAGTTTTCATTCCGTAACATTTGCCTATCAACACAGACATGACACATTTGTGCGGAAACGTGAATTTCGGCATTGAGTTTTGTCATTCTTGTGATTGATGTAAATCTGCATTAATTTTTTTGGTAATGCATTGGGGATGGGGGGTACGCTCACAAAAGACGTGAATAGCACGCAAACAAAAACTGCGCCTTGTGCACATTCAAAATAATGTCAGATTTGATAGATAAAAGATCAGGAAGAATGTATATTGAAACATATTCTTCAATTTAGAGTGTTAAATACAAAATGATGAGCAAAAAGCAGTCTGCTTTTGAATATTTTAGAAAAAAGATTTTTTTGCGTGATGCTATTGATAGTAACGTGCAAAAATTTAAGGTTATCAGGCAAATGGTACTAGGAGGAACTTGATAGTATGAAAATAGCTATGAGAAAAAAAAAATCAAAGAAAGAGAGCAAAATTTAGAAAATGGAGGGAAATAGCAGACTGGAGCATAAAAGAAAACTTGAACTGTTAGTTGAAAAAATGAGAAACAAAAGTCTTAATAATTATGTATAATCAAAAAGAGTTTTTACATGGCCATATTTTTTAGTGAGATAATTTTTACCGTAGTTTTATTTTAACAAAACTTTATACGTAACTCATTTTGCACAAATTAATTTCCTTTTAAATAATAATTCTACAATATTTTTAATATCTCAAGCACTTTTTGTATAAATTTATTCATTTATTGTTCAATTAATCACACTTATTTTACTTCTTTGTGCTTACGTTTGATACGATTCCGCATTTATGAAATTCAGCTTTTTTTGTTCGAAGCCTGTGTCATGTCTGTAAAATGTGTATCTTGAAATCGGAAAGTGTTTTGATTTGATATTTATATTCAATAGTATGATGAATTGATTTTGCTCTTATTCAAATTTTTCAGTAAAAACAGCTTTCTTTTTATAAATTTTAAATCTTAAGTTTACAATGCCAATTTTCTGACAAAATGTAATAGAAATAAAGTGTAACTGTCGTTCATTTACCTGCTAGAAATTCTAAAAATTATCTTGAAAAGCTAATATAATGAGGTTTCAACCTAGCTTCCTCTCCCCCCCCCCCAAAAAAAAATAAAGCTTCGAAACAAGTTATGCAAAGTTCTCCAAATTCAGATGATCCTGCTTTTATCTCTAGAATGCAAAATTACATTACTAACTTAGTATGTGTATTCTGGAAAAAATAGGCATGTTTTTCTGAGATGTCCACTGAACATGTTGTTTGATTCTCAGAAGTTTCAGTGAAATACTAAGGTTATGAAGATGTCCTATTGTAATTCTCATGACATAATAAAACTGCTGTTATTTTAGTTTTAAAAATATCCCAGATAATACACAAATATATAGGAAACTATATTGTAAAAAATATGACTTTTTCAGTTCCTAAATATGGAAAAATTTTTAAGCAACATTTTGAGGAGTTTGTATTTTTAAATTATATTAAATGTTAGAAATTTTCTTAATTTCCCCTCCCCTTTCAGGTAAATTGATCAGGCAGCATGCATCAAATAATTCATTTAAAGTACCATTTTAGTACATTTCTGATAAAAAGAACTTACTGACATACCCAGGAGCAGAATTATATCCAGTGTTCTGCAACATGCCCTTAAACAGATGGAAACGTTCTGCAGGCTGTTTGTCCAAATTTGGCGGATCACAGTAAAATGCAAAATAGATATAAAAATACCAATTAACCAGTAGAATCCTTATTAATGACAAAACATTATATTGAAATTAATTATTTAAAACCAAGGCATACATTCAGAATTTGCAATTCTGTCAATGACTTTTGAAGTCGGCTTTCAACATGCCTGTTTCGGATCTTCATCCCCAGTGACGTCAGCCCCGATGAAGGCGTAGGTTTTTCGTAAGCCACGCGATGAAGGAGAGTATTTTTGCCATTGCTCCAATCTCTGGAGGCTGCGTTGCGCGGAATGTGAAGAGAGAAGGCATGGCATAAAGAGTGCCTCGCTTTGATTGTTCTGCAGAACATATTGTGTTTTTTTTAAGGCGGAAATGTTCTGCAAAGATCGTGTTTGTTCTGCGACGTATGTCACACTTTTAAGCACTTCCTGCACCCGGGCTGACATATATTTATTTTGCCCCTTTTTTGTTTGATATAACATAATTCTTTTGTGCTGTGGTGGCCTGGTGGTAGGTTGAAGACCTGATTCCCTACTGTAATATGTTGACCTGGTGCACATTAAATCTTTCTTTGTTGTCAAACCACCTCATGTTGGTGTGACCTTTAAATTCGGCGAGTCCTTGTTTTCTGATCAGACTTCAAAAACCCGAGGTCTCTCCTAAAAATAACCTCTTGGTCACTTTTGAACAGCAATCAAAATAAATTCAATAACAAATTAAACTAATATTACATACACAGGTCAACATAATTTTCTTATATGATTTCTTGTCCACAAAAGGCTTAAACATATTATTTTTGGTATTTCAGAAAATTTTATGTGACTTTGATTTTGAAAGGAAAATATCATTTATATGCATTTCCATTTTTCAACACTTTTATTTAACTTGACTTGTTTTATGTTTGTAAAGATGAAATTTCGTAATTAATTTTTGACTCACTTCTTGCTCTACTAGAGTTCCGAAATTTTGTACACTTGTGTATTATTCTTCATAACAATACAATGCTTAAATATTTTCAGAACTTAATTCTTCATCAGTTAATTGATTACTGTAATTAAATTTGGATTCAGCCTGAGTGGTGCCAGCTGGTAGTGATTACATGAAAAAAATTTATTTCAACTGTCATTCAACATTATATTAATGAATTAGAAATTAAAGACTTTCTTAACCCTTTATCTACTGCATTATGAACTACTGAAAATTTCTTCATAAATATATATTTTTTTAGCTGCCATATTGATAATTAAAGAATATACAAGAAAAAAAATCTCCCCGGTGCGAAATTTAATTTATTAGAACTAATTAATTAAAGTGGTACTTAAAAGTACCGTCAGTACACTACGCATAAATTTCCTCATAATAGAAAAAAATTACGGATGATATTTCTAATGAAATTTAACCTCTTAAAAATTCTAAATAACAAAAAACACTCATAAGAAAACAAAGACATTATCAAATTGACATAATTTTATTTTATACATAATAAAGGTAGAAATTCACATTTGATGATAATCATAAATCAATTTTTTTTTCATTTACGCACAAAAATATATTACAAGTTGAGCATTTTGAATGTGGTTTTGATTGAATATTTTTGAGTGCACAGAATTCACAACGTCCTCGATTCGACACGATTGTTGGCCAATGGCATCCTCTATTTTCTAAACGAACTTCATTAGAAACAGACAAATTTCCTTTTCTTCTCTTTTTTGCACAAAAAGTTTGTTCATCTCCACTAGATTTAGGTCTCCCTTTTCGTTTTGGTTGTGGTTTTGATTTTGTTAGTAATCCTTTGGTAATGCAGCGCTTATATTCGAGGGACGACATTTTCTCACGACGCACTTCCACATATGCAATATATGAATTTACATATGCCATTTCTAGCATAGCAAAATTAGCCTGTGCCACCATTTTTTCGATTTCCTGTCCCTATCATAAATAGCACGTAACATGTCGGCTTTATCAATTCCTCCCATGTGTCCATTGTAGTCTTTTACAACAATGGGTGCAGTAACGTCAATTTTGGTACCATCTTTGAGTCTCCTTTGGACTTTACAAGTGTCGTTTCCATGATAATTCGAAAGAAAGTGTATGGATCGATTGTCCTACCATTTGAAGAAGGATATTCCTTGATCAGATATTTGATAATCTAAGTCCCCTGGTTTCATTTTTTTATCATCAATAAGTTTGGGTTACCCAAGTCTATCAGGACAAGTGGTGCCGACTGCATATATATTTTCCGTTTTCAAATACTCAAATAGTGGCACGGAAGAAAAAAAAATGTCCATGATGATGTACTGGCGGTACTTATAAGTACCACCGAATAATTCGACCGTTAATCACATTACATAATCTGTTATCTTATAATGATTGGGCAAATAATATTCTAAGACAATACAGAATGAATAAAAAAAATACAACACTTACCTTTGGTTTGATATTATATATTTATAGCAAAGAAAAGATAAGAGCGGCAATCCGCACAAAATGGCAGCAAAAGAACACAATGTCCGTTCGAAAATAGCTTTCTTCCTCGCAAAATTCATCAGCCTAGAGCAACTACTGCCATTTTTCATGAAAAAGTAGAGTTAAAAGACTGTTTCTAAAACGTACCATCAGAATATAAGTAATGGTTGTTGTGCTATAAAGGTTTAAAGTGATTGGTACTTATAAGTACCGTCAGTAGATAAAGGGTTAAAAATAGAAAATGATTAAAATAAAAGTCTACTTTTTAGTGCAGTAGTAGAAGTGAGTGTTTATAAACTGTATTTTATGAATATTTAAAAAGCACTATGTGCTGCCATCAGTGATTTACTCCTTATTTACTTACTTTTAGAATGTTGCCATTGCTGCAGCTCTAAATAATGCCGGCATACGCAACCAGCGTGCCACCGTCACTGCAGTTGGTACCACCACCACCATGACTGTGCAAGAGATGGTTGTAGCTGCTGCAACTGCTGGTCAAGTGCGAGCTGTAACGACTGTCACTGGAGGAATATCGACTGCTCCTGCCGTTGTCTCTGTGTCCAACTTGACTGCCGTGCAATTGGCTGCCTCCCAGCGGCTGGCAGGAACGACCCTTTCACCTGCAACAACAGTTGCATCAGGTAACAGTTACATAATGGGGTTTTTTGAAGTTGTTATTTTTGATGTCATAGAACATTAAGTCCAATTAAAAGTTTAATTTTTTCAAAAATTAATCTGTGTTTTATATAAATGCAACATGAATTTTGTTTATTCTATTTCTTTATCATTAGCTGAATGTTCCTGGCAGAACTACAGGGTTCCCACAGTCCTTTAAAATCCTTGAAAACTCCTTGAATTTTATTTGCCTCACTCAGGGCCCTTTAAAAGTTCTTGATTTTTCATTGGGTCCTCGAGAAGTCCGTGAAAAATAAGCAAAATGTCCATCCAATATTTTTTGGGACAGAAGATGTTTTTGATTTTGTCTTGAGAATTCCACCACCAGAAAATGGGTGTTTGTATGAGAATGCTGTCAATCATCAATGTTTTTATCTTTGTATATTCAAAGGCAGCTTAATTTGACAATACAGTAAAAGCTATAGAGGTCATTTCTCCGTTGAGTAAAATAGTCCTGCAATTATCCTATTGTATTTTGAAAGTTACTGATGTATTTCAACAGAAGTTTTAATACCAATTGCCGATTTTCTCTGCAATGAAATCTGTTTTCAAAATGTATGTTTTTTAATTTCATAGAGTGATTCATATTTAACTCATTCCTGTGAACACAATAACTCAAGAACTTAAATAGCTAGAAGGGTAAAATTTAGTATACAGTTTTATCATTAGAATTGTAGATCCGTATTAAATTTTTTATTTCAAAAATAAAAATGCAAAGGATTGATTTGATTTAAATTTATCATTTGCATTTTTATGTCTAGAATATGATTTCATGCCCTTGAATTTTCTTAAAAATGTCCTTAAAAGTCCTTTTTTTTCTCAATAAGAGTGGGAACTCTGGGAACAATTTTGCTTTGAACTTGGATAAACTGATTTGTTGTTGCAAAATGAATTATTACTGAGAACTTCTTGTATTTGTGTACCTTTTTTCTCCTTAACCTACGTATATGATATTATTTAAAAAAAAAAAAAAAAAAAAAACGTTTTTGATACACTTTTTTTTGTTATTGCTTACTTATTTTTACTGAAGTTTTTGAGAATAGTTAAAGCTAAATTGTGTTAAAGTCAATTATTAAATTGCTTATCATAATTTGCAAATGAATGCCTCTTTTCCATATTTCGTTCTGTCAGTATAGTGCTTTGAGTTCAAGGTCCTTGTCATCTTAAAATTTCTCTGTTTTTGTTAATCTTTAATTTTTCTATACCTATTCTAATTATTTATTCTTATTATAGCTGCTGTGAATCAACTAAATACTCAAACTGTAACTCCTCAGAGATTAAGTCAGATACAAGCGATTAGACAAAATGCCTTATTACGTCAGAGGGTACGTATTATTTCTAAATTTGAATTTATCAAAGATTCATGGGTTCATTTTTATAAATATTTTTGTGTGATGAAACAAAAATTATTTGATTGTCGCTGTAGTTCGACTTTTAATATCTTTTAAATGGAGGTCTTTTGTTTTATGCCAGCTCAGTAGTTATCTTGCCACAAACAGAAATTTTGAATTTGATATGAGGAAAATAATTTTACTATAGACATTTTTTTGTTCTATTCTTTTAAAATTTTTATTTCTCTCCCCCTTTCACTACTTTGGTAGGAAAGTGAAATTAACCCTTTCCGACAAGTTGGTTGCAAAAAAGGACACCAATTTTAAAATTTTCTAAAAAAGAGAAGGGGGGGGGGGGCACCCTACTTTGAAACCGAAAAAATTGGTGGAAAAGGTATCTAATAATTTGCTTTTCAGAATATAGATGGTAGCATGATGAAATATGGCTTGCTTTATTGGATTAATTTTATATGAAAAATGCATCAATGTTCAGTTCTTGAAGGTTACAATTTTAGCAAATTCACTTGAGCAATTTCCTCCAATATCTTTGAAGTATTAATTTATGATTTTGTATAAGATTCAACTTTATTTTTTGGAAGCATAAAGATGTCTGTCCCCGAAATTTGCCCCCGTTGGGGGGGGGGAAATGTCCCCAAAGGGGAACACCTTCCTTCTGCTAAGGGAGGCAATTTTTTTTTGTAAATTCTATGTCTAGACAATAAACTAAACCCATCCATGCTGTTTTTTTCGTTATATTTCAAATATTTAAATAAAGGATTAAGATTATATATAATAAGGGATGAGATTCTGCTTTTTTGTTATTTTAAAGAAATTCCGCTTTTTTCTCTCAAAATTACGTTTTTTTTTTTTTTTTAAACCGCAAAACTTTGCTTTTTCTTCCAAAAATTCCGCTTTCACACAAAGAAAAGAAACCTTCCGTTTTCGGAAGAAAATTCTGGGAAAATATGCCCAACCGTGCGGCTTAACTCCACCGGCTAGGAAACTAGCTGATTCATCTTCTACTGACGAATCAACATTATTATATAGGCAAGCTCTACAAGGATGAACATTCCAGCATTCAGTGCCATTCAAAGTATTAATTATCACCTTTTTGCAGAAAACAAAACCTCTGTGGCATATTTTGCAAAAAAGAAAAAAATATATATATATATTTTTGCATGAACATGTTGAAAAAAAAATTAGTTGGAAACTTAAGGTCATCTTGTAGGGCGTACCAAGATAAAGAAATAAAATTGCAGTGATGAACAGGTGGTAAATGTTTTAATGTCTAATTTTGTATTTTCTGATACCCCTGATGATGTGTTAAACTTGTTTGTTAACTTTTAATGTTAATAATTTAATATTCTTTTTCTTATTTATACATACTGAATTATAAATAATTAATTATTATAGTGTAATATTTTCATCATATTGCGTGTTCTGATGTTTTACTTCTTAAAACATCTTTGCGTATAAATGATGGTACAGATGTTTTGCTCGCGTATGATTTCAGTCTTTTTGCTTTTTTGCCAATCTCATCCCTGATATAATGTTACATATTGAGTTTAATTTTACTCATATGCATGCCTTGAGAGTCGCATTTTCTTTGCTATCTAATATGACCCCTCTTGTTTTGGAATGGGGCTGTCGTTTTCATTCGTCTCAGAAGGCATAGAATACTTGAGATGCTTATGGATTCTACGTATTTTTTGTGTCAAATTATTAAGCTAATTAATGATTAAATTTTAGTTTTTAAGCCTAAAAATGCCATAATTCGATGCAAGTCTATATGGCGGGCGCAACGGTTTAGGGGTTAAATGAACCCATTACTTGTTGGATGCTCTTAAAACTATTGAATGTGGACAAAAATTATTTATGTTATATATTGAGTAAATAAAGAATCAAAACCAATTTTAAAAAATTCTTTTATTTTCATCAGAGTCACAAAATGTTGCTAAAACGCAACACTGGCATAAATCTGTTTAATTTATATTTGAATTGCATGGAATTGTTTAAAACCTTTTGCAGGAGTGGGACAATGCATTTATTGCAAGTAATTACTGTTTAGGTGCTGCAGTTTTTACAGGGCCTCTTTTTATTAATGTCATTTCTCTCAAGCATATAGGGTTTGAATTATTTGCTTTCATTTTGCACTAAAATAAAATTTGTCTGTATATTTTAAGCATGAAAGGGTTAAAATATAATCATTCCTAAGATTTTTAGCAACATTACAAATCTCTTAACAATATATTCTATTCGTTCACACAGAGTTTTCGAAATTTATACTTGAAAAGCATAATTGTATTAATGTTGTGAAAATGCAACACTAGCAGGGAATGGGCTAATGTAATTGTTAGAATTTTAAAGCCGTCCCTTTTCTTATTGAAATGATATTCTTGCTTTCTGTTATCCATGGGACTCAGGCTGGACTGTTCATGAGAAACTGCAATTCACAGGGTTCCCATTGTCCTTGAAAACTCCTTGAATTTTATTTGCCTTACGGGGCCCTGGAAAAGTGCTGGATTTTTTGTCGAGCCCTTGAAAGATAAGCAAAATATCCATCCAATATTTTTTGGAACAGAAGAGAAAACCAGTTTGTGACTTGGTGTTTGTTTGGGAATGCTGTCAATCCTCAATTTTCTCTCTCTTCTTATATACAAAGACAGCTTAATTTGACAATTGAGTAAAAATTACGGAGGGTATTTCGCTGTTGAGTAAAACAATCCTGCAATTATCTTATTGTAAAGTAACTGATATAAGTGAACGGAACTTTGTTTTAAGTATCAACAACCAATTTCCTTTGCAATGAAACCTGTTTTCAAAATGTATGTTATTTAATTTCATAGAGCCAGGAATGTCTGTGTTCATGTGAACACAGTAACTCAAAAACTTAAATAGCTAGAAGGATAAAATTTGGTTCACAGTTGATCATTAGAATTGTAGATCTGTATCAATTTTTTTAATTGAAAAATAAAAATGCAAACAATTAATTTGATCTAAATTTATCATTTGCATTTTTATGCCATAAAATATGTAATTTTATGGTCCTTGGATTTTCTTAAAAAGATCATGGAAAAGTCCTTGAAATTTTTTCCTGAATAAGAGTGGGAATTCTGATTCAGCAATCTTTGTTTTGACTATAGAATTTTATTGTGCAGAATAATCATTGCTAGTATTCATAACTAAAATCTTCTTGAATGTGTCAATTACTTGGGTACATTGTGATGATATTGGGGACTATTCCAACAGGGTGGAGTGATAAAACCATAGCTTTTCCCCTTTTATCAGTTTCAATTGTAAACGACTTTTTTGTTGGTAGTATCTGATAAAAATAGGAGAAGAAGCTGTTACAGTGAAACTTCTTTGCAGCTGCCATCCTCCATTCTGAGGCAAACCAGTTGCCCTAAAGGGTTTTATGGTTGGAAGTACAAAATACGTATTTAAGAAAAGCCCCTAATGTGTTATTTGTAATAAAGCTAATTATAAGAATCGTCTAAAAAAATTGAGTTTTATTTGAAAATTCATAATTTTTTTTTTAAAGATTCAGTTTGTGTTTGCTTGGATCTTTCAGCTTTTCCCAAGCTTACTTTTTGTCAGTTAAAAAAAAAAAAAATCATTTTGTCAGTTAGTTGTTGAGGAATGGTCAATAATATCATCTAATTTTCCTTAACTATGTTGAGCTGAAAGTTTCATATGGTTGCAACCCGTACCAGCAGCTTCTCTGTCCAAATCAGCACCGGAAAGAAACTCTCTAGAGCTCAATTCCAATAGAGGCCAAAATTTACTTTTCTTTGGTCCCACTGGTAGTGCATGTCTCCTACGGAAGGGGTCGGGCTGTGGCCAGTGATGGCCATTCAGGACAGAACTCAGCACTTGAGTTATTGCAGCAACCGTCACTCATATGCACCAGACGGCTGCACGTCAGGCTGGGTTGAGTTAGAAATGAATTTACTTTTCTCTTCTGTATTTGAATGGATGACCAAACCAGCCACTCCGAAGGATTTGAATGGTCATTTCCTAGAGACCATTTTAACAATTTGTCTACAGTGCCGTAGCGGCTGAGGGTTTATATGCCCTGAATGCCAATGTTAGGGATGCCATGAAGTCAACACATTAGTGCATTTATGCCATTTTGAAAGAAAAATAGGTTGGGAGGGTATAAAAATAATACCATATCCCTGGGATCATTTGTGCTAGTTAAGCCACTAATGACGACTGGGATAAAAAAATTATAATGTTTTTCTGAGAGCCATGTACTCTACCTATGCCACTGGCCATGGTAACAAAACATTAATATGTTTATGTAAGTTTTAAAAGTCAAATATTATGAGGGGGCAAAAAAATACCATGCCCGTCAAGGTCACTGATAATGACCGCAGGGGGGGGGGATTATTTTATGCACTGGGCGTGATTTACCCTCGCTACACCACTGTTTGTCTATGGACCAAAAATTCAGTGCCAAACAAGAGTGGCCAGTTAGAGAAGTTTTTCTGTATTAGTTGATTTCAGTCTGTATGGATATCTTGGACTTACATGGCTATTTCCCTAATAGAGTGAGCAGGCTGCAAAGCAGCAGCACCAGCTGAAGCGGTTGCAGACAGTCCAGCAGCAAGCCTCTCAGCCCTCTGCCAAAGTCGCTATTGGGACTGCCGGGACCTTGACAGTGGCGGCCCAGCAACGTGTGGCGCAGCAAGTCACCATGAAGCAAGGACGACCCATAACGGAGGCCGAAATGACGCAGCTCATGAAAAGGCAGCAACTGCAGAAGCAAGCAGCTGCTCAAGCACAAGTCAATGTAATCATCCCTTTTTTAAAACATTCTTCTGTTTTAACGCATTTCCAAATTTAGAATTGGTGGAAAAGTTGATTTTTAAGACTTCATGCTCCTATGTACTACTGTAACACATTGCACTCTAAATAGGAAAATGTAGCAGAATGAAATTTTAACAGAACTAGCTGTAATTATAAAATGCAACACTTTTCTTATTTTACTAGTGAAATTGCAGTTGGAATTATTAGATTTTTTAAATATTAAACTGTACTATTCTTCTGCATTGATATTGTTCCTATTTCCCGAAGAAGTTTTATGTGCAGTCGTCAACGAAATGAATGGGATACCTCTGTAATTCTGGTATATATTATCGCATCTTCACAAAACTAGTGTCGATGTTAATGGCTCAAGAGGACAGGTTTATTCAGATAAAAAAACTGATTAACCGAGTTGAAAGTTAATGACTTATGTCGGAATTTTCCCATTACGCCTATCAAATTTTTTCGCTGAATCAACTCTCTGTCATGAAATTAGCCTCCCCATAAATTTTTATACAGTTGTGATGATAATTTTGAGAGTTATAGGGTTTTGAAAAATGGCGTTTCCCATGTTAAATGAATTTTAGGAACTTTTGACGATATCTCGGAAAGTATTATATATTTCTCAAAACTTTTTTCACTCACTAAAAGAACACTAATTTTTTACATTAAGCCATGAAAAAAATTAATTAAAAAGAATAAAATATTTTTCTTTATTTTTTATTATGACTGAAAAAAAAAAGAATTGCAGCATAGTGAAATTTTTGCATGAGAGCAAAGCTGAGACGTTATAATGCTGGTACCCAAAAAATCAAGTGCATGTATATAATAGATTCCGAAATATTTACAAAATGCAAATTCCCACTGTTGACATGCAACACCCACTTTTTGAGGGACCGTATATTATATTAATTAGTATTTATCAGTCTACTTTTCATGAGGATCATGTTTCATGGAACTCATGTTTGTGGGCATAGTAATGGTGGTGCGGCTGTTTGGGCCCATCTCCGATGACGGGTCGTACCCCAATAAAACTGGGGGTCATTGCATGAGCCGCTCATAATGGTGGCTATTATGCGGGGGCCACAGTGCCTGATGATCTGTCATGGAGGCCAGTTATTCATGTTTACCCGGATGCTTGGGGTGATGGCTTCTTGTGATTACTCTGCAAGAAAAAATGCTTCATGACTATTATAGATAACATTTCATTTAGTAGTAATTTTTTTCTTAAATAAAAAAAACAAGCTTGCAGACAGAAACATACCTAAGTGTGACAGTTGTTTATTGTGGAGTTTTTTCATCCGTATCTCACAGTATTATGAAATTCAGAAACAAATGATTTAATGTTTCATTTTAAAATTATGTAGTTAAGCATGTGGTATTCTTGATTTCAGTTGACCACAGCGCAAATCCTTGCCCAGGCTCAGTTGCAGGTTCAGCCGCAGCAGGTGTCCATAACCGGAGGAACCGCTACTTTAGTGAAGACAGTTTCAGCTCCCGGCACATCTTCCCTGGCCATCCCCGTCTCTGCAGTTACAGTCGGGGGTGTCAACATTAATGTCACCGTTCCTCAGGTACCATTCAGGTTTTGGAACTTAACTCGTTCCTTTTGTAATCATTTATAAGTAATAAGTTATTGAGGCAACTAAAAGAAATAGATTTTATCCCAATCTCATGAAAGGGAACATCTGTAATATATGAGTGATAGCAACCTCATCTCAAATAATAGGAGAGGTTGCAGAAGTTGAACATTTTTTAATGTACAGTAATGGAGAAGTATTTTTATTAATAATAAAAAAATTAGTAGGCTTTTTTGTGTGTAGGTTTTCTTTATAATAAATCTTCAAAACAATATATGTACACTTTAAAGTAGAGAAATAAAAAAGTTGTGCCATCAGGATACTGGTTTCCCAAATTGTACCACCAGTTTCTTTAAGCACAATCGGAGCAAAAAGTTTTTTTTTTTTTTTTTTTTTTTTTTTTTAATTCTCAAATTCACACCAGTGCACAGTGTAAGAAAAGTATGACATTTTATGCACTGTGTCATCTCTTCTCCTTCCCCTGTTTCCTCACAAATGATGCAATTCCATGTATCCTCAGTTTTTGTTCTTTTTGAACCAGTATTTCATTTCTTTAATGTCCTTTTATTGTTTTTTGCTCTGACTTGTTCCACCTCCAATTTAGGTGGACTTTCAATTTTAAACTGCTTTCTGAGCTATTGGTTTAGTTCAAGATAAAGTGGTTTAAACAGTCTAATTTAATCAGTTGGTTGCAATCCAGTCTGAACAAGGTTTAGACAAAAAAAATCTCATAACCTTATTTTTAAACTATTTTAACTCTCTAATCAGTAGGTTATTTTGATCTAATAGCTTTAAAACCTGAAAATTATCTTTTAAAGCGAGTAACAGGGGCCGCGGTGGCCTAGTGGTAAGGTCTCGGCTTTGGGGCCGGAGGGTTCCAGGTTCGAGACCCGATTCCACTGAAGATCCGCCGTGTATGGGGCCTGTTGCACGCTAAATCATACGTAGTGGTCAAACGTCCTCCCGTTGGTGCGGCGTGGAAGTTTGGGGAGGTATGTGCCAGCTCAGGTGTCGTCCTTGTCATCTGACCGAGGTTCAAAATTAAGAGGTCCGTCCCAAAATAGCTCTCGTGTTGCTTCAAAACGGGATGTTAATATAACTAAACTAAACTAAACTTTAAAGCGAGTAACTGCATATCTATGGCATTTAATGAAGTCTGAATTCTTAAGAATGTTTCACCCATGGAAATTATGCATATAATCATGAATCATCTGCTTTTGTATTGAACATAAAAAAATGAAAAAATACACCTCAAACACTTAGAGGGTCAGTAAAATGATTAGTAGCATGTGATTATGCAAATATGTTTCCTATTTGGAGGATGCAATAACTATTTTTTAACTTACTTTAAAACATTGTAAGGACTATCGGTCTTTTGTTAAAATATATTTAATTGATTATATCTAAATGTAAACACTTATTTTCTAACTGCAACCACATAATGTTTTCTCTAAGTAAAGGATTTCATGAATCACATTTGTATCATTGCAATATAAGTTGTTTATTTTACAGGCCAAATATTTAATAGAATTGAGGTTAATTAAATTAGTTAATAGAGTTGATGAGGTATCCAATCAAGATGACTATCCAAATTTGGTTACTCGCCCTACATTTTAATTAGTATTCCCGTAATATATTTTTTTAGATGTGTACTCAATAATATTTTTGAACAATTTCTTAAGTGAAGTGGATGGTTAATTTTTAAAAAATTAAGTTGTGTCTCTTACCTCTTAGGTTTTTCGGCATTTTAAAAATTAATTCCTTCCCAAATTTATCTTTGTGTTTTGTATGTGTGTTTATGAGGAGGGGAGTTTATTTCTGGGAATTTCTGTGTTGATGTTTTTCATTAGTGACAAATGAAATTTCGGTATGATCACCAAGATGTATTAATGTAGAGATTGGCTGTTCACTTAGTACTACAAATATTGGATTAGCATCTGAATGCATGTTGGAGTTGAGGAACTGCTAGCAGAGAGAGATTGGTTAATGGAATGTAAATAATTTTGATAAGCTGGGATCCAATTAGTGGCATAGTAACCAGAGGGGGGGGGACAAGGAGGATATAGACACCCCAGGCATCAGTCTTTACCCTTTCGGGTGTGGTGGTGGCAAAAGAGGACACCAACTTTAAAATTTCCTTTAAAAAAAAAAAAATCCCATTTCACTTTTAAACACGGAAAAATGCAGGGAAAGGCAGCTGATGGTTCTCCTTTTAGAATGTAGATGGCAGCCATATGCGGAAAAATTATAGATTTAAAATGCCCAAATTTCTTGACTCAGACATACGGATTTTTTTTAGTCTTGATGTTTACAGTTTTAGCAAATTTACTCGACCCAATATTCTTGAAGTTTTAATCGATGATTTTGTGTAAGATCCAACATTATTTTTTGAGCATATCAAGATTGTCATCCCCAAAGGGGTCCTCGTATGAGGGAATGTCCCCAAAGGGGGACACCCCCCTCATAATGAGGTAAGTTTAACCCTTTGAACGGCAAAAATATGTCAGCTGAATGCTTTGAAAATGGCCTCTCTGTAGCTAAATGGTGAACGCAATTGTTTCAGAGCCGGTTTTCGGGTAATAAACAGAGAGCAACTTTCTACGCCGGAGCCTGTTTAAGAGTAATAATCGAAGAACGACTTTCTGAGCCGGAGCCGGTTTAAGAATAGTCACCAGAGAGCGACTTTCTACGTTTCAGCCGGTTGAAGGGTTAAAAAGAGTTTTTGTAAATTCCATGTCTAGACAATAAACTAAAGCCATTCATGATGTTTTTTCAACAAATTTCAAAAAATTTAATCCTTGCTCCGGAAAGGGTTTAGGGGTGCCGTGGAGGCAAAACTTTAAATGAGATTGGTGCACTAGAGTGAAATATCGGGGGGCAGAAGAATAATGCTATGCTTGCTAGACAACTGTGGACGAAAAAATTGTATTATGCCCCGGGCGCCAGTTATCCTTACTACGCCACTAGATCCAATAACTTCACTTGTATTTTTTGAATAGGTTTTGTTATCAGTGCTTATGCTTTATGTATTATGATTCCTAAATATCATAAATGAATGCAATTAGATATTAGTTTTTTTTATATTGAAATTCCATTTCAGGGGAAAGCAGGCACCGTTCCAACCAAGACTAGTATCACTAACCAGCAGATCCGGCAATTTCAACTACAGCAGCAGCTGCTAAATCAAGCCCGTAAGAGCAAAGCACAGTCTAATCTAACCCAGCTAGCCAAGGTGAACCTTCTATTACTTGATTTTTACTGCGTTACGGTTCTCATTCTTTGTGTTTTGCGTACTTCATGGCGATTGTTGTGTGCACATCATTAAAGGTTTCAAAACTGATTACAAAATGCAAGTAGAAATAATTTTAAACACAAATGAGTCGCTCAGAAGCCATTGTGGATAAGTCCAGAAAAGAAAAAAAAATTGACAAATTAAATGTTTTTTACTACGATAACTACAATTTGCGAAACTTTTTGATTTATTAATTTTATCAGCAAAAGTATATAAAGTCTTCTAATGAAGCAACGAGTAAACCAGTTGATAACTAAAAAGAATATTATTAATTCCATTAAAATTTGCAAAATTCAGAAGATGTCAAAAAATGGATTTAACCTCAGTTGCAGATATTCAATTATTCTGAACGACTCGATTAACAATGTGGCTTGCCAAGTCATTGTTCTCTTCTGCGTGTCATCAATGAAAGCATATTAGAGTCATATTATTGATACATTTGAACCAACTTAGGGTTGTTTTCATTTAAACTAGATAATTTTCGCAAATATCGGGAAAAATTTTAGCAGCCTTTGTCCCGTTATTCACTTGCTTGTGTGGAATTTCTTTCAGCTTAGTGTGAATTACTAGAGACATACAACCACACATTGTTGTTGAAAAAATACCAAGATAAAAAAAATACCAGGAATTTTTAACCATTTTTAAACACTTTTACTAAGTTCGAAATGTTTCATGTTTGTATGTATGTAAGGTTGGAATTTTGCGATCGATTTTTCACTCGCTTCTTAATTCACTAGAGTTCTGAAATTTTGTATATTTATTGGGTCTTGATGACAATGCAATATTTTAATAATTTTAGAGCTCTCAATTATCAATATAAAGAAAAATTTGCAAAATTGCGTTTGCACTCGGTAGGTTTCAGTGGCGCCATCTATAGTATTTTTGAGAATTAAAATACTTGACACAGTAATTTAAATGTTTCAATAAAAATAAGTATGTCCTATTATAGACCTTTTTAAAGAAATTATTGCTGGAATTAAATAAAGCATAGGGTCCATTACATACATCCTATCGGACCTTTTTCAATAAAATAATTGCTTTAGTTAGTTAATGTATAAAATACATATAATACTGAATTATGACACAAATTAAAGACTAAAAACTAGAAAATAATAAATATAAAAAACTTTAAAAAAACCCGTTTTTTACCAATGCATTAAAAAAGAAAAATTTTCTCAAAAATCTGGGAGTCAAATCAATAATCGTAAAAGCATGAGGTGCTGAAAACAATAGGATAAAGATATAAAACCACAATGATTATCATAAGAAACAAAATGTTATTAAACATTCATCATATAAAATATATTATAGATGTGATTACAATTCTAATTTACTTATAACTTTTCTATCTGTGCCTCACGCTTTTACGATTTTTGTTTTGACCTCCAGATTTTTGAGAAAAATTTTCTTTTTTAATAAATTGGTAAAAGCGTTTTTTTATTAAGTTTTTTCTTTTATATTTATTTGGGCATTTATTATAGTAGTAAGTACTAACATTGTTTTAGTGTTTTGCATGAATTTTTGAGTGAGTCCATTAAATTCTGTGCATCATATGCGATACATTTTTTGGTATTTAAACATCACTTAATATAAAGAAATTTGTTATGAATTGTGAATTTGAGATTGTTTAAACAAGTCCACTGAGAAATGAGCTGGTCTCAGATGAATGAGCTTGTCCTTCTAGTAGAATATTATGAAGTTATTTGTATAATATTAATTATTTGAAGTTTTTAACATGAAAATATTGCATTTCATTCCAAGAAATATTTTGTAAATTCCGTTTATTATTGCCTCGTTAAAAGAGTGCCCTTCTGTTTCAGGTCCAGGGTAAAGGGGCGAGCATAGCGGCTACTTCACTAACAGGGTCCATGAATGCCGTTCAGATAGTGCAACACAACCCTCAGGTGGGCAGCACCCAACAAGTGAAAGGGTTGCCCACCGCAATGACAGTCCAGCAGATTCAACAAGCAATGAAGCAAGCGATTCCTCAAAACTTACCTGTGGTCAGTATAACATTTTCATTTATGGTCCTGTGTAATTCTTGGAAAGCAGCTAATAAGTGTAACATGTGCTGATTGACCTAGCAAAGTGAGGTCCTGTTTTAACTGGGCCTTTCGGCTTTTCATCTGGTTGTCTGTAAGTTTGTTACATAGTCGTGATCAAACGACTTCTTTGATTTCCCCTCTGCCTTCACTGGATTTGAAACTCACAGTATCATTTGTCTTCGGCATGTATACTGGTGTCTGGCGGAATGCTCTTATTGCAGCAACAGAGTTTTCATTTCTCTGAGCAGTTTCTCTGAAAACTTGAGCAGTGCCGGTCCTCTTTTATTGGACGTGTCTTTTTTGCATAGAGATTGCACAGAGAGTTCCCCTAATTGAAAACGAGTCTGATTGGTGTTGGGGTGTCTCTTATTGGCAATATTTTTGTATTAAAATTGTCTTTTAATTCTTGAGAGCTTGATCTGAAATGCCAGTTGTCCAAACTGCACGTCATTATGACTTGCATTATGCTTTGCAGCCGCCTGTGTGCCGAGAAGTTTAACCCTCTCGTTCCTAAAGCCATTGAAATAAAGGGACCTCAAAATACAGGAACGTCGGAGCTCCTCTATCGGAGATAAGTGAAATTCACTTCCCCCTCAAAACCCACGATGACAGCTGGCATTGTCCGAATTGTAAGAAAACTCCGCTCTTCGTCAAACACATCTGAGCGAGCCACTCTAACGAAGAAATCATGCGCCGCGGGTGTGAAATCAATCACACTTAGCGAAAGGTAATGGAAATTTCAGAGTGACATTCGGACGTCTGTCGTCTTTCGCTTAAAGGGACGCATGGGACGGTCCCTCATTGATAGAGTTAATTTCAACAACTCTGCATATTGCATTGTGTTTCTGATTTCTTCATTTAATTATCTATTTACATTTATATTCATTAGCAAATTAGTAGCAATTGGATTATATGTTGAGTTTAGAGAAATTTTGTGTAAAAGTACTGCAGAGCTGTACTATTATAAGATCAAATCTCTGGCATTTGTTAACATCATTATCTTTTTGTCCTCTTCTTAGCAAGTTTAAAAGTTTCAGATGTTTTGAGTGATAAATACCAATTTTATTTACAATTTTATATACTATTTTGTCTATTTTCTGGGCAATAACATGTACCATTTTAAAGCCATGTTGTCGTTGTCAGAAGAATGAACCGACATTCTTAAAGAGTCCATTGGGTCCTATCATCCTCTGCCCATTGTCAGTGAAAACAAGACTATTGCAAAAGAACTCCTGGAAGTGGAACACACTCAACAGGTATTTGGGTGCGATAGATTTGGGAAATGCCTTGCAGCAGTATTCAGGATATCTGAAGCCTGTGACTACATATATTTGACTTACCATTTGGCCATTTATGTAGCACCTGTTCCTGTCTGTTGTTAGGCTGATACTCTGTTTGTTTTGAGTCATTGCACTTCAAGGACGGTCTCCTAGTTTATGCCTGTTGCACAGTCAACCTGGATAGAACACTGAGTGATGTGAAAAGTAGCAACATCCGTTACTTGTCAGCCTCCCTTCAGTTTTTCCCACTCTTCAAATGCTATATCTTAACATTCACTAGATGCGTGCACCCACTGCCTGTGATGCGATGTACTTGTGCAGTAAGCAAAAATTGCATTGCCAATCTTGATTACCATTGCATCATACCTTTATAAAAATTCCAACAGGCTGCATTCTATTTTGCAATTGACATTATTTAACAAAAAACTGCCCTTGAGTTTTATCTACCAATAATTTATGGATTGTGCCTTCTGTAATTAGGAATGTTGTGTTATTGATGTAGTATATCAGAAATAGGATGTACTTTTGTCTTATTTGCTGCACATAAATTAATCAATCTTTTTATTAATAGAAGATCTGCATCTTTGTATATATAAGTTGATTCCTACCTTATGGATTTTAATAAGCTTGAAGCTCTGATTTACATTTTATCTTCATTTCAGGTTGTGACAGCAACTCCAAGTCTTCCAAGTGTATCTCAGCAGCAACAGTCCGTTACTCTTAGAGGTGAACCTGGTGTTGCAAGCTCCGTGAAAGCTCAAACGACGACCTTGCCATCCACCACTTTAACCACCAGTGGTGTCCTGAAAGGAACACCAGCTGTTGTCGTTGGGCAACAGCAAACAGCTGCCATTCTGCAACAGGTAGCTGCTTCTCAATCTGGACTGACTCCTCAAGCAGTGACTCTCGCTGTCCGTGCCACACAAGGCCAGCAGCAACAAGTGCAAATTCAGGTTCAGCCTCAGTCGCAGGTGGTCTCGGCTGCGCTCCAAAATACCCAGAACCGAATCCAACAGCAAAATGCCGCGCAGGTGTCGAGCATCCTGTCTCCTACTGCAACCATTGTGCAACAGGTTGCTTCCGACTCTGCTGTCCCTTCTTCGACTCATGTTGTGATGCACACTGTTGCAGCATGCAGCTCAACGTCTGCTTTGACGCTGACCACCTCACAATCGAATGCCCAAGTTGTGCAAGCGGCCATGCAGGTTGCACGACAGCAGCAGCAACAGGCGGCCGCCGCAGCTGCTGCTGCACAACAGCAGAAGGCGTCACCCTACACTATGAGACTGAGAAATCCTCCTAAATAAAGTGTTGCATATTCTGTAGCTGTTCGTTAAACAGCTACGATTCCAAAATGAAGCAGAAGCCATCTTGTTTTTCAAAAAACTGAGAACTGAAGAGTGTTCTGACAACACATATGAAGACACAGAAAACTTTTGAAGTCTAGAAGAAACATGTTCACTGTTCGACTTGTGAAACCCATAACGCGAGATTTTTGCATCCTATACTATCACGGGTAGAGAGAGAGAGAGTTATGTGCTTGGTGTATGTGTGAGGTTCATCCCAGTGGATTTTCATTCGATTTTGTAATTTTTCATTAATTCATATTTAATTTAAGTTCTGAAGAAGGTAGAGAAAAAAAAAAAATGCAACTTTTTGTAGCATACCAAAGTCTTGCACCGTTTTAGGTGAAAGAACAGATTCTTTCTTTTCTTTTTTGACTCAGCTTCACTTTTAAATGGTTCTGAAAAATTAATTGTTTAATATTCTAGTTGTAAATAAGAAAAGTAAACAATTGTCACAATGTCTTGCCATTGTTCATCATTTAGGAGACCCTCTTTGTATAAAGTGCTTTCATTCAGTGTTGCTGTCGTCCAAATACAAGGAAATATTAAAAACTTGTGTGTCACTCCAAAATGTACAGATCATAAATAAAAAGATAAACAGTTGTTATTGACTTGTTTCTACTTCTTTGAAAAACTTGTGTATATATATTCGTACAATTATCCTAACATACTTTTAAATCTGGATTTCTTAAACTGTGAGGCCTGGTGCAAGGTGGGTCATTTGCATGAATTTGGGCTCGCTTCAGGTTTCTTAAGTAAAACTAGTTCAGAAAGCCACCTCGATTTGAAATATTTCATGAAATTTTTTCTGTAAAAACTAAATTTCCTTTTGTTTGTCAGTAGTTTCTTCATCTGAATTGTGAAGATATTTTAACCCTTTGAGTACTGAATTATTTGAAGATTTTTATGCCCATGGGATGGATTTAATTTGTCGCTATATGGATTAATATGTAAAAGTAATACATTTTATTTGGAATATACTTATATTGGCGATATAAATATATTTTTGAAACAGCATTTTAGTTACAAAATGTAAATATTTATGTAGAACAAGATCCAACTTAAAGTCTAATAATTTTGTACCGTGTGGTATTTTTCAAAACATGTCGGTAAATGCAAAGGTACCTGGCATTGTTTGCATTGCCAAGTGGTTTTTTTTCTTATTTTATGTTTATAACATACGCGACACCGTTTTGTAGGGTGTTTCTTTAATTCTGTTGCCGGAATATTCTCCGGAAAATGTGCCCAATTTTTCGCTTGCAAATGATGTGGCGCATCGCTACTTGTAGGACACCCACGGATATTATAATTTAGCAGGACCACTTGCGCCAATAATTCTTCTTAAATTCAGATGACGAGTCAGACTCGTCCACCGTAACTTCGCCCAAGTAAGCAGATGACGAGTCCCACTCGTCAAATGTACCCAAAGGGTTAATACACAGATCGGCTTGCTTTATTTCTTTGCAAACAAAAAGTGGCCACTAGTGGAACCACCATTTAAATATGTTCTATATTTAAAGAGTTTCGTTTTAAAAATCATTAGCTGTTTTACAAGTATGGTTATTTAGTAAGAGCCTTTCTGGTGGAAAGGCTGAACAAGATAATAATTGAAATTAAAATGTGCATTATTGGCATATTTGTCAAAGCTCTAAAACAAGGGTATCAAACTCGAATGCTATTATGGACCAAATAAACCTTGTCTAAGCTTATGTGGGCCATAAAAAGAAGAGAAAAAAAGCCTTTAATTTTTTAAAAGTATAAACGTAAGTTTATTTCGGAAACACTATAAAAAACGAACAAAGACAACTGTAAAGGTGATGTTTTCTTCCTCACCCCTTTGCATCTCTTCTCTGCAACAAATTTTCCTACTTAGAGGGACAGCTTGTCTTCAGAGATTAATTTCAAAACTGGCCCAAGATGGATGTGATAGGAGTCTTATTTCTTTTGATAAGTGAAAGTATAATAAGCACTTCCAAACATGGAAATAATTTCATATCCCAATTTTTGAATGTTTTCAATCCAGGCCGGCAAATATTTGTAAAATTCCTGCCTCCCAACTCCAATGAATTTTGTCTTCAAATTTAAACAGCATTGAATCTCGATTACCTCTATTTGCTTACGAAGATGGATAAAAAAAGTTTACAAGGGTAATAAAACAATATTAACATTAGACAGAAAATTCAAAAGGGAATTAAGATGTGTACTTGTCGATCACTTCCACATAATTGCCAAATCTATTTAGGCATTTATCTGAACGCAGGACCAACTTGTTTAACCCGGCTATGTAAAAATCGTGTCCCTGCCGATCGAGCCAGTTCTCGGCAGCTGTTTTTACATCACTTTTTAAAGAGAAACTTGTTCCAGATAAGTGTTGGAAACCAGATTGGGTGCTGAATCTGGGCTGTATGGGGAATGGTTCTAGACTTCCCGCTTGAACTTTTGCAGCAATTCATGAGTTTTTGCGAGCAGTATGGGTATTGTCGTGCAGGAGGATAACACTGCCACTCAACATGCCAGGTTGAGTGGCAGTGTTGGTGATGACCCAGTGACTATTTCCTTTTTCCGAAATTGAAGGAACACTTGTCTGGAACAAGGTTCTCTTCAAACAGTGATGTAAAAACAAACTGATAAGAACTGGCTCAATCGGCAGGGACGTAATTTCTACCCAGCCGAGTTAAACAAGTTGGTCCTGCGTTCAGATAAATGTCTAAATAGATTTGGTGATTATGTAGAAAAGTGATTTGCAAGTATGCCTCTTAATTCTTTTGCATTTTCTGTCTATTGTTAATAAATATTTTTATTACCTTTATAAACTTTTTTCGAATCCATCCTCATATTATTTTATTACTGTTGTTGTTTCATGTCCCCCTGGTCCAAATACTAGACCAGGTCCATGATACCCTGTCGCTCTAACAGTACCACAAGTCCATTTTCCCCCTCACTCCACAGCTGCCTCGCAGAGGTGCCAATACAGTCAATGACAGGAACAAGGGCAAGAGGAATTTATTACTGGTTGATAAAATGTTTGCTGCTATTGATGGATGAAATGGTGCATTGATGTAATACGACTAATAAGTCATTGGCTTGTTATTAATAATTATGTTAAATTAGAATTTTTAAAAATAAAGCTATGAAGTTTTTTTCTTCACTGCTTTCTTACTTGCTGTTGTTTGCTGGGTCGCAAGTTTGACGCCCTTGCTCTAAAAATTACTGTGCTTTCTAATAGCACTGACAGTTCATTAATTGACAATGCAAAATATAAGGTCAGGACCAAATTAGAAAGTATAAACAATGATAAAGATAAATCTACTCCTTAAACCTTATAAAACAATTTTCACCTTTGATAATTGTGAAATAATTATTTACTTGTATGCTGGCAACAGTGGAATTTCAAATAATGGAAAATTTCGAACTCGTAAAAGAAAGAAGGAAAAATAAATGCACCCTGTCAGGAGATGATGTTGCAAAGAGAAAAATTTGTCTACATATTCCAAAGTCAACCAAAAAGTAAAGCGCAGTCCACTGTAGTTTGGTAATGGTAAGCATTAGAAAAATGAAATTTTACTGGTTGAAGCTTTGGATCTTGGGAAATGTCGTTCAGTATATGATTCTACACAAGAGTCATCTTTGCTCCCACAGTCATAAAACTCTTGAGGTTGGTTTTCGTACCACTTTTCCACACTCGCATTAAATTGGCTGACAGATGCACAGACTTATTTAGGAGCAAAAAAAAAAAAAAGGCATTATAATCTATACTTATAAAAAAAAAAATGTTTGTGTGCGTGCTTGCGCGCGATGTCCAGGAGAATATATCGCAGTCACAGCCATGAAATTTGGCACACAGGCAGTCGTAAAGGTGACTCAATGCACCTGGAAGCGGGAATTTTAAAATTCAATCTAGAAAATTTTTTATTTAATGTTTTGTGTTATTTTGGGTCATTTTTGACACGTTTACGGCTGTAGTATTATTTCTAATGATCGTTGAAAAACAATCAATGCACCATCGGATAGAACAAACAATTTTCTTTCTAATGAAATTTGTTTTGAGCTTCAAACTTGATTTGCTGAATTATGAATTTTAAAAAAAAAATAGTCAGTTTTGCCATTGAAATTTTATTTTTGTTTTTAAATTTGCTGCATCCAACGTTTTAATAACACTATTATTTTCAATTTTTTTCACCTTATAACAGGAACAGTTCTGTCGTATTTAAAACAAGAACGGTTAAAATATCCTTTCCCGTTTTCTTAAATTGATTTTTCCCTGGTCAGTTGAAAGATATTTTTATCTACCGAGCTCCCTCCCGCGACACTTTTCCGGAACGTTGCTGGCAATTTCATTGGCTGACGGTGTAGAGCGCAGGTGACGTCATAACCTTCAACTGAATGACTTGGATTATTATTTTTGGCAGTGTCTTAATGTGTTCATGCCTCGCATATTTTATTTGCTTTATAATAATCATTTTCACGATGCAATATTTTAATATTGTTTCGGATTAACGTACTCTGTATTTTCTGCAGTTGAAATGCAATTATCGCGAAGAAAATTAAGCGGAAAAATCAAAATAATGTGTATCTTTTGTTTTGTTTTCAGAACTTTTTCATGCCATTGTGGGCGTTTTTTTTTTTTTTCCTTTCATTTTGTTGAAGTCCTGATTCCACGGGCAACGCCGTGCGCGTACTGCTAGTTTATTAAAAACTCGATAAATTATTTTGAAATTCTTTAAAACTAATGCATTGAATGAGACTGTGAATATATTTCTAATCGGGATGTATTGATTAAATACTATTTTAAAATCTGCCGCAGACCAGATAGAACCTCTCGGCTTCTTGCATATGGCCAATCATTGAGCTAGCTTGTTGTTTTCACAAAAGTGTTTCCTGCGCATATAAGCATTCAGTTGTCCAAATAGATAGAAATCCAATTACCCTAGGTATATAGCATGGGAGTTTTGGCATTAATGTCCAATGTAATTGGTCAGTCTTCTGGACTGTCCGGTGTTCAGCATGCGCTAGATGCCCATTTGCATTCAATTCTAGTCTCTTTGTAAGATAAGCTGCAACTTGTCTGCAGATGAACAGTTGTTCCGGGCAGTGGGCTCTCTTTTAGTTATGGTGATGATGGTTCAAGTATTTATTCTCATCAAGGAAATACAGTAGAATCTCTCCCTACAACGAAGTCTCCTTACAGCGAATTTCTCCCTATAACGAAATTTTTAATCAGAATGTTAAATAACATTCAAAATATTCTCCATATAACGAAGTGGTTGTCTCCCTATAACGAATTTTTCAGACTTTTATCATTCGATTTTTGTCATTTTTGGAGAAAGTTGCTAATTTCTGTGCAGACGAATCGCTCACACATGTCTGTTTCTGGAACTACACGCATTGTTCATTCCAGGGATAGCACATAACAGTAGAATGCTATGTGAAGGGTAATGCAGTTGTGGGGACCTGGGTTTCTACAGAGGGAGCAACATTTCTACGGGTCAAGATTCCAAGAATCGGGGTGGAGTGGGAGTGGAAACAGCAAATGGATGTGATAATACGCATTTTATGTTTATCCGTACAAGTACATATTATTATCTAAATTGGTGAATTGTCTTCATTTTATTTAGACAATAAAAATTAGTATAATTTTAACAAATTTATGATAAATATTACTTCATCTTTAATTGAAAGTCATAATTAAATATTTTTGAACTTATCGCACATACTAAAAGGTTTGTAACATTTACTTAAATAACTGCAAAAATCTCTAATCTCCGTATAACGAAATTTTCTCTATAGCGAATTTTTCAACTGGAACCAAGCGATTTCGTTATAGGGAGATTCCACTGTATCTCTAAATGCACTGCGAATCTTAGATGAATAACTTGATTACTCCACAAATATGCAGCAAAATGTCACAGTCTTTACTGCACTGATGCTTGAGAGTGTCACAGAATCTGAAGCAGAAATTTGCTCTATAAACAGAACCTAAGGCGTTCATTTCTGTGATTTGCACGTTCTTTCCGACTGTCTCCATGGAGTGAGTGCCCACAACACTAATAAACCTGGGCAAAGCGCTGATCTATAAGGGCCTTCCAGTCACGCAATCCACACCTGTCCCTGCAAACTGGTTTTGTCACAAGTATGTATAAACTGTGGAGAGAAGGGACATCTGGCTACTTGTGAGAGGTCTAAAGCCCATAGCACCCGGGCGATTTTTTCGCCAGAGAGAACGAGTTTTGCTCCTCGAACTGAAAGTATTGACCAATCGCCATTCATTTCGATGGTGAAACACCACTTCTTGAGAACAAACTCATGCTTTCTGTTGGAAAATTTGTCCGTGTGTTGTGGTCTTAAAGCACTGTCAGGCCTTCCCGCCAGAAGCTTCATCTAAGTTGTCGATCCAAAAAAAGAAACCCCCTGCCTCGAGGAGTCGCCAGCTAAGACAAAAGCGAATTGAATGAATCTCTAGAAGCCTTCCAAGACATCGGAACACTGCTGCAAGAGTTTCCAACTCTAAAGCCGGTCATTCGCGAGCAAATTCACTCATGGCATTCCAGTCTTAACCCATCCATCTTGGCAGATCGTTCACTACCGCTCCACGCAACGCAAATCCATCCTCCACCTGTCTATTATGTAGGAATTTTCTTTGGGTCATAGGCACTGAAATTCCCCGTTACGGTTATGATGGGGGCAAAATAACTCTACCCCAGGGCGCTCACGTTTGTAAAGACTCTGTTATTAGCAATTTAAGTTAATTTCACATCTTCAGGGCCGGATTTCCCATAGGGTCAATCTAGGCCACGGCCTAGGGTCAGTAGCTAAGGGCCGTATATGCAGAAGATATAACAAACAAATATTTACAAATTTTTCAGTACTATTTTGAAAAGGCCATATAAAATGCTGTTTTTGAAATGTAAGTTCGTTACATAAAATGCTGCTTTTTTAAAAATTTGCATTCTTTATATTAGATATATTGATCGATACATTCAAGTTTTTCTTTCTACAACGTGCCCTGTCTTGTTTACTCACAGCTGAAAAGCATATCTTTCTCTCTCGCACGACATAGCATGGAGGCCGCGGTGGCCTAGTGTAAGGTCTCGGCTTTGAGGCACGAGGGCTCCAGGTTCTAAACCCGATTCCGTTGAAGATCCGTCATGTATTGGGCCTGTTGCACGTTAAATCATACGTAGGGGGTGAAACGTCCTCCCGTTGGTGTGGTGTGGAATCTTGGAGAGGAGGGTGCCGGGTCAGATGTCGTCCTCGTCATCTGACTGCGGTTCAAAATGACGAGTTCCGTCCCCAAATAGTTCTCGTACTGCTTCAAAATGGGACGTAAATGTAGCTAAATTAAACTTTTACATAGCATAAACCACGTATTAAAGAAATAATTGAAACTGGCGTTACGGTATTTTATATTAACATTTTCGACAGAACACCGCCCCGTGCCCCCGTACCTGACGCCATTACGGCGACCGAACCGGTTGGATGGGCATGAGACTAACATTTTTGACAGGGGCCAGTGGCGTAGCGAGTGGCGCCCGGATCATAATGATATTTTTTCACCCCCCTCATCATTATCGGCTTAGCTTGTGTAAACGGCGCCCTGTTCATGGTATTTTTTCGCTTCCTCATCATATTTGCTTGAAAAGAGTGACAACAAAGTAACACGTTGCCAACAAGACCAGTGGTATAGCGAGGCTAAGTGCCGCCAGGGAAGTAATATGATTTTTTTTACCTCAATCTTCATCAGTGGTTTATAAAACATAAAAGCTCCGGCTATAGCTTTATTTTTTATTCCTCCCTCATCATATTTTGCTTAAAAATGGCATAAACGAAGTAAAGTTCTGACTCTATAGCGCCCCCTAAAACTTGCATCTATATCCCCTTGCCCCCCCCCCGGTCGCTAGGCGCTGCAGGGGGCGCAGAATATGCTTTGCCTTAGGGCGTAGAAATGTGTAAATCCGGGCCTGCAAGTCTTTTTCTAGTAAATTGAAGTAATTCTAACTAATTCTTAATAATTGAAATAATTCTAACTAATTCTAATTAATTTAAGTAATTCTAATTAATTGAAGTAATTATGACTAATTCTAATTAATTGAAGTAATTTTCTTCTTTCTTTCCCTAGTAGCACAAAGATATTGTACAATATTGTACGATATTGAACAATATTCGCAATATTGTATAATATTGTACAATATCACATAACATCGATCAATATTGTACAATATCGGACAACATGTTGTGCTACCTGAGTTGCTCCTCAGTTATTTTATCATCTAGGTATTTTCTTTGGGCCACAGGCAATCAAATTCCTAGTTACGGTTCTGATGGGGCGCAAAATAACTTTAGTCCAGGGCGCTCACGTTTGATAAGACGGCTCTGCTATTAGCAGTAAATAAGTTAACTTCACGTCTTCTTAATTTTCTGGCACTCTGAATAAAAATGTAGAGGGGCAACGGAGTTTTGAGGAGTCCCGCACTGTGAATAGTTTCCACTTTGTACCTCCACATCATAATTTGGAACTGGGAAACTTTATTTTGTACTTTTACAGAACCGAAAAAAATTATTTGGTGGAATTTGAAATGAGCGAAAATGATCTCGTACAACTTTAGAGGAAAGAATTGAGGAGAAAAATTTGGTGATTAATTTTAGAAAAGTCCCCAGAGTTTTTTTGGGAGATTTGATAGTTAGTGAAAAATACGTTACACGTATCTAAGTAAATGTTGGACGGAATTAGAAAATGGACTGACTAAAATTCTGGAAAGTTACCGGGTAAGACCGCCTACCAGCAATCCGATTGGACAGTTCTCTCTCTCCTTCCTTCCCGCCGTAGGTGAAGTCGAATATCTAAAATCGCCGCCAGTATCTGAAAGGAGCAGCGTTTGGGAAACAGATCGGGTATCAATATCTAGGTTGGTATCGATTTATATCGCGGATATTGAGGCCGTGCGTCGCCCACCTCCGTCACTGGTGTTGCCGTGTCTTAGAGATCCGAACACCGCAAACACCATTACTATGCCATCGAACGAATACACCTGTTTGATTTGTGTAACCTAAGAGAAGAAAGGAGAAAAGACAGGTAAAAATTTCTACGCTTCCAAAACTTGTGATTCTTTTTTTATCCAGCATGTGATGGTTTTAGTGTCTTTTTTATTGTTTTTTTTTCTTCTTGCTTTGCCTTGTTCCTCTTCCAATTTATGAGAACTACTGGTGGTGATAACTGGTTTCTGATCTATTCTTGTTGTTGAAGTTAATAATCCCATTGATTTAAACAGTCCAATTTACCAATTTATGATAACTACTAGTGGTGATAACTACTTTCTGATCTATTTTTGTAGTTGAAATTAATAATCCCATTGATTTAAACAGTCCAATTTATGAGAGCTACTAGTGGTGATAACTGCTTTCTGATCTATTCTTGTAGTTGAAGTTAATAATCCCATTGATTTAAACAGTCCAATTTATGAGAGCTACTAGTAGTGATAACTGCTTTCTGATCTATTCTTGTAGTTGAAGTTAATAATCCCATTGATTTAAACAGTCCAATTTAGACAACTGTTTGTGGTCCATTCTTGGCAACATTTTGACGAAATCGCAAAAATAAATAAATAAAAATTAAAAAATTAAAAGCCAACCACCCCTAACCTTATCTCTAAAATTTTTTAATAAAATTACTACAATAAATTGCAGCCAAACAAATTTTTATCTGAGGATATAATAACATATTTTCCTACTTACTTTAAAACAATGTAAGGGCTTTGTGTCTTTTGTCAAAATAATTAATGGATGGCACCTAAACCTAAGCACTTGTTCTCTAACTGCAAATATGTAGCGCTTTCTCCTAAAAATGATTTCATACACCACATTCTTGTCGTTACTACATAACCTGTCTATTTTACGGCCCAAATATTTAATAGAATGGAAGTTATGATAACAATCCAAGCTAAGCGCAGCAAAAACGGCGACCTTCCCTATCTTTTGATTTTTATGCAATGAATGTTTAAGAATTTTTTGTTTCTTATGATGTTCACTGTGGCTCTATATCTTACTTCTATTTTTTTCTGTTTCTCACGCTTTTACGATTTTTGTTTTGATCTCCATATTTTTGATAAAAAAATTATTTTTCCTTCTTAATAAACTGAGAAAAGCGGTTTTTTAAAAATATTTGTTACTTTCTAGCTTTTGTCTTTAATATATTCACCAAATAATAATTACCGAAGGTGGTGATGCTTTCCTCTTTCGAACTACTTGACGGCGGAAGTTGAACTTTTATAAAACATCCAAGCCTTAGCTGGCAATCGAATCCTGTCACCCTGAGTTTGCAATGTCATGCGCAAACCACCATCTCAAATCGGGCGGCTTTCTTGAAGTTTACATCCATATTTTAAACGATTTTATAAAATTTCATCTCGAAGGATAAAACCTTCTATTAATACAGTAATACCTCGTTACAATAATACTTTGGGGTACCAAATAAAGATATTGTTATAGAGGGATGTATCGTTATATCGAGGGGCGATATAATTACGATATAAAAAAGTTAAATTTTGGTTGTTTTAATGTGGACGCAATAGAACAATATACATTTTGCAAAAAAAGCATCACCAGAGTTATATTTGTTAAAGCATACAAACATTTGAAAATTCAGCTATACAATAAATTAGTTCTCATACCTGAGAAACTTGTCGAAAAACTCCAATATTTTAGTTTGCCTATTCATTTTTTTAACTGTTAAATCAACTAACAAGGTTTGCATAGAGTTTAATGCACAAAAATGATCATCATTTGCGGATGAAAGGCTTCAAAAAATTGCCCTTAGGGATTGAAGACAGGAGTGGTGCTAATGTCTGCCCGATGGGGGGACCGCCTTGTTGTATGGGGGGGGGGATGATTAAATTTAGGTTTAATTCAAATAAGGTTTATGAAATGCAATTAACCTAATTAGCAATCCCAGATTCGACCTTTGTCTAATAATTATTTTTTATTAATGTAATCAATTTAACAGTCAGCATCCGACACAAAGAAAGACAATATTAATTTGAAAACTATAACATTAAACTTTATTTACAGTATAGATATTTAATTATAAATTTAGCATTAAATAAAATAAGCCCAGGAAGAGTAGGATCATCTAAAATAATTAAAACAGTCTCTAATCAACAGTCTGCAATTGTCTCTAGAGATTCGATATCATGAAACGTATTTCAAACTCACCAGGCGACGTCACTCGATGTCCAGTCCAATATTCCTTAAAATATATTCACTTGTAATTTGCAATCCAAGGTACTAGTAAAACCAAATCGCTTAATTGTTTTCTTCGCTCACCGTATATGGTCTCAATAAAATCTTTTTAATTCACCAGGCAGCCACCGTCACTTGGATGATGACACTATTCGGAGAAAATCGGCCACTTAAGGTTTTTGCCAAAACCCACCACTTCGTTTCTTGTTACCTTGCTCTCAGCTGCCATTTCTAATCTCCACCCCTTTATATATCTCCAGGTCCAATCTCCGTCCTTCTCCTTGTTGAATGGGCCGGTGCAGCAAGGGGGTCGTGTCTCTGAATTGTTCTCGACCCTTCTAGGGTTCAGGGGGTACGTCCCTTTACTCGCGAGGATTCGAGGGAGGTGTCTTGATTCTTCTTGATATATCTATGGTTCACGGGCGGCGCCGCCTCTACAAGATTATTCGCCACCATTCTGGAAATTTCTATTCCAGAAACTTCTCAAGTTCACTATGTAATTCACTGTGTTCTAATTCAAGCAAAATATTACACAACGGGGAGGGGGAAGAGTAATGAAATTAGTATCAAATTTTCGACAGATCTTTATTTATCTATTAGTTGAATATCCCGTTGCGTGAACGAGGTACAAAAACTTTCCTCGACTGGGAGCCCTGCCCCCCCGTTCCCCCCACTAGCGCCACACCTGATTGAAGTCGATAAAGATTGGGATGTATCTGTATCATCATTCTCTTCATCATCATTTTCCATTTCATCTGTGATTCCGAAATCTTCTCCGAATTTATTCAGTAACTCCTTCAAAAACCATAAGATCATCACCCGCTGTTAAATATTCCTCCACGTTAAGTCCAGACATTTTGCCACTTTTTTTTCTTCAAGCTGAGTTAAAGACTTTTGAAGTCTCAAAACTCATTCTTCAGCCATCTGAAACATCGCCATTTTTCGAATTTTCGTCATTATCAGTTTGCTTATCTACCATGAAATATTGTTACAGAGGAACAAAATAGCTTTGAGATAAAAAAAAAAAAAAAACGTTGTTATTCAGGGGTTTATTGCTGTACAGAATATCGTTATATTGAGGGGAGATTAACATTATTTTCTATGCAAATTCACCAGGACCACAAAATTCTATTGTTGTAGAGGGATTTATCGTTGTATCCTATATCGTTGGAGCGAGAGTTTACTGTATTCGTGATTTCTTAGAATAATATTCCTATAGTCAAACCCCGTTATAACGAACCATCAGCGGACCGATCCAGAAGTTCGTTATAACGAAGGGTTCACTATATCCGATTGTTCAAACATTGGCTACACAAGATTTCCTATAATCCTTAAATGTATTTCTGTGTTGAACAAATGAATTACACTAAATTACAATTAGTAATGGGCTGTAATCTTAATACATAAAATTCAATGTCTGTTTGTTTGTGTGTTTGAACCTTATACAATTCCATACCTCTTGACGAATTAGAACGAAATTTAGCATATATGTTCCTTAGCACATAGAAGGATCAGTGGCGAATCCAGGGGGGGACCTATCGGGCTGAAGCCCCCCCCAGAACTAAACTTAAATTCTTGATTTTATTTAAAATCGCTACAACTATTTGTCCTTAATTTTCATTAAAAAAATAATAAAATCGTGACAATATTGCTTTTTGGCTTGATAGGCTCGAAAATTTTCCTAGTTTTCTAGTCATTCCACTTGTAATGTTGACGCTGTCGAAAACACTTTTTGGCTAGTTATTTCATTGTATTTTTTTTATTAGATTATCGAAAGTATTGTAGTTTTCTTTATGATTCTGATTGTCAGGTGAGGAAAATCTGTAAAGTTAAAGTGTTTCGGTTTACATAAGCCATGAGGTTTGACATTCGTCACTACGATACAAAATTTTTATGACCTCACCCCCCGCCCCAACCTGAATCTTGGATTCGCCACTGAGAAGGATGAACTACGCATTTAAAAAATTGCTTGCTCCTCCCAAAGGGGTGAAAGGGGGGGGGGTTAGAAGGTTTAACGTGTTTCCTCCATAATTTTGGAACCTATCATCGCCCAGAAACTATTTTTACACCATCTTAAAATTTTAAAAATTATCTTTTCAGTGAAACCTGTCGCATTTCCGTACACCGTTCTCTCTCATTTTCAATCGATTTTGAAATTAATTTAAACAGAATTTTTAAGTGCTTTTGTTTGCTTATATTTACTGCAAAATCTTTCAAAATACAAAAGTACGCGACTGATTAAACAGTTACATAGTTTTGCATTTCTCTGTTTAATCACACGTACACTTAAAGTTAAGTTTATTTCTGTGGATATTTCCACATCATCATTGGTTCTGTGATCACGTGATTTTAACTCCTCAGATTTTTATATTTCACTGTTCAACAACACGCGCGCTTTTACTAATGTTAAGCTTTAGTGGCTTTCTTCGGATATTTGGTTTTGTGATCGCGCGATTTTAGCTTCTTAGACTTAGAAATGTATAAACAAAAATTAAAATTCAGCCGAATTGATTTTAAATATGCTTTGGCATTTCGTCGAGTGCATACTCGATAATCAGGTGCTTACATTTTCCATAACTTTGTAACATATCATTGCACTGAAATTATTTTCACACCGTCTTAAAATTTAAAAAAATTAGCTTTTTAGTGAAACCTGTTTCATTTATGTATGACTTCTTTTCTCATTTATAATCAATTTTAAAAATTAATTTAAACGCAATTTGTAAGAATTCTTTCGTTTGTTGCCATCTTAAACCTAATCACATCTGCGGCTCGCGTGCTTTTGCCAATGTTAAATTGTTTTCTTCAGACATTTTCACTTTCGCACGCAGAATTTCGCATCTTTTAATATGCGCGTGCGGTAAATTACATTTAAACACTTCTTTTTAAAATCTTTGTAACTTCTTCTATAGTTCGCCTTAATTTTGTCTCAGATTTTAGAATTTTTAAATTTTTAATGTTTACCTGTCTTTTAATTGACTGGGTTTTTTTATTACTTTATCTCATTAAATAAGATTATAGTTCATCTATAAATTTTTTAGTTTTTATTACATTGTCTATCTTCTCGCACAACCTTCAAAATCATACTTTTTAAAACCTATCACCGGACAAAAAGGGAATCTTTGCATTTTTTTAACTACAGGTTTTGTAGCCTCATTTTTTTGTTACCTTCTTAATATCTATATTTCAGGTATTATTTTTCCCTATTAACAATTACTGTCATACCAATAGAGCTCAACATTCAAATATTATGTTGTGAATCTATATCTGAAATATGCAATTTCTGTTTAGAAAGAAATTTTGCACCTGGAAGGATTAACTACTCTGTTAAAATACTGCACCAATCCCACTATAGGAGCCTATGGGAATGTCTTTTACTACGCCAAGTTGATCATTGTGCCCGCTAGGGTTTCCGCGTTTACTTTGGCTCGAAACTGAGTTTTTTCTTCATCGTATTTTCAGAAACCTTCCATCTTTATTTACAATTAACAACTAATAACAAATTATTTTCAACTTTAAGACACTCAAGAAGGAATTCATTTTACTTTACGTCACACACATACACACAAAAAAAACTACAAAGTAAAAATGTTTACATCCTTATAACAGATTGCATCTCTCGGTCGTCGTCGAAATGGAAAAACTTTACAAAGCATTTCTCGCCAATAAACGAAATATCGCCAAATATTGGCATCGGAAACATTCCCCATAGGCGTTTATAGTGGGATTGGTTTTTATGCTAGCGGGAGTAAAAAGGGTAATTTTTAACTTTTTTCGCAGTAACTTCAGAACATATTATCACATAAAAATTATTTTTGAACCATCTTAAAAGTAGAACTATTAGCTTCTCAGCAACACCTTGTTCCACTTCCATACCACTATTTCTTTAATTTTTAAGCATTTTTCAAAATTATTTGAAACACAATTTATAACGTTTTTGTTTTTTGTCATTTTAAACCTATTTCACTTTTTAATCTCTTACGTGCTTTCATTAATGTTAAAATTAATTTGCTTTTCTTTGGAAAATTCCACTTTCATTTCCTTTTAGCTTTAAATTTTCTAACTACAAATTTTTGTGCTCTTTTTACCTTCTTAGTATCTAGAATTCAGGAAAATATTTGCCTGTTACTCACTACTGTCATATTATTTGGATATACAGTAAGGTGTGAATGCGGATCACAAAATTTAAACCAAACACACATTTTATGCATATTTTTACAAAAATATAAACTCAACCGAAAATATTTCCAAAATTAGTCACGTTGGCATTCCATCGTGAACACGTTGTATTCTTGTGTAGTGAATATTTATTTCAGCGTTGCTGAATTTTGTAATTGTTGGCTTTTAGTAGCAGTTGATATGAAGATGTTTATCAATTAGTGGGAAAAGGTTGTCATACGTGTATTACGCATGTCTACAAGTCAACATATGGTGCTTTGTACAGAGATGTTTCATATTACGAACTGCGATGTGAATGTTTTAAAGATATGGTGGGAACAAATAAACATTGACTTACAGAAGATCAGCTAACAGCTCATGAAGTAATGGGGAATTTGATCGCCGACGAACCCCTCTCTTACTTGAAGTCTCATGTAAAACTGAAACAACATTTTTTAATCAATTTTATCCTTACTGAAATTCAATCTAACTGTCATATACTCTTGACGTTGCCCCATCAAGAATAGCTATCAGACTTTTGGATGGTGACCGCACAGTGCATTCTCCGTTTTTGTTATCTCTGGCCTTACAGTTACCTCTGGACACTGAGAATTTCCTATATGCAATACAAGCAAACGGTCTGATAAGGCGATTGTCCAACAAAGTGCCAACTTATCAGTTGGGATGAGTGTACTATGACAAACAAAACTGCCGTTATCAAGTTTGCTTCTTCCAAGGCATGTTCTGGAATGAGAACTCCAGGCAATCTTTACATAGTGTTACAAACATGGAAAGTCGCTTCCCAGCAATGTGAGTCTTATGGTTGGGAAGAGAGTTTTACAGGGGTAAGTATGAGATGACGGACAGTAGCCACGTCTGGACCCCTGACCTTGGCGACGAAACATAGGATCTCAAAGGTGCTGGAATCTTCTCGATATCTCTATTAGCAGAGGAGATACGCTTGAATGTTCTAGATGATTCCATGTGACGTCACGGCCTGACGGGGAGACTATATAAGGAGAGCGCTTGGATGTTGGAGGGGATGTTGACCGACTGGGATCGCCTTGGAGCGCGAACGTCTTTGGAGTTCTACCCGCTGTGCAAGCTAGTAAGCTATTAGACGCAGAGCGGTAGTAGTGTTGATCCATTGGGAACGACTTTAGAGTTTCTTCCGCAGTGCGAGATAGGAAGCTGGTGAGATGAGCGCTATTGAAAGTGCTGTTATTGTCGTTAATAGTTATTTGCTGATTGTTTGTGTTGCTAAATAGCAAAGTGCTGAACTGTTATTACCTGTGAATTGTTGTCTGTTTACATTGCTGATCTGTGCAAGAACTATTGTTTCCTGTACCTGTGCTACGTGTTTTCCTGCATATTTGTAAATAAACCTTCATTCTCCATTATCCTGCGTGTTGGACTGTTCACACCATACACCCACTGAAAGACTTTTGTGACAATATATGCTCCAAAGGGGGAGACCAATTGTTTATTCGAAACCTTTTAAAGTAGTAATTAATTAGGTATTATCAGTAAGGATTAGTCAGATAAACGCGAGCGGACCCGCGGGTACAAAGGCTAGTAAATTAAAATAAATATTTGTTCTTAAAGAAATCAAACAGTGGATTAATTGCACTTGCATTTATTTTTCTAAAGTATGAAAATAAGTAGTGATTATTCGTTAAAGAGCCGAAACTAACTTCGAAAAGTGTAAATTTTGGTGCACTCTGTACGAATTCCTTGCTTTTGGAAGATCGTTACCAGCATTTGAAAATACATTAATGGCTTAGAGTTCGACTGGAACCATCTGACTGAAAAGTTCGGTATAACCGATGGGTCGTTATATCCGGGGTTTGACGGTATTTAATATTTTAATACTATACTAAATATTCTAGTTCACATTAGTAATATGCGTATTCTAAGGATAAATACAGAAACAAGTCATTACAGACATAAGTCACATACGGAAACAGGTCATTTTTCAATGGAACACTGGGTCGGAAATACCAAGGGGACTCTTTGTCAGTGAATGAAATAAAAGAAAAGAATATACACCAGATAATATGTACAACACCAGCTAGATTCCTCGTAAGGCCAGCATAGGCCATGACCTAGGGCATTGGCGGCAATTGGGTGGCAAAAGTGAGGGGGCAAAAAAGTTATAGACTTCTAAAGTTCTTTACTTTACACTACGACACACCCCTGATTTCAGAGATAAAAATCTCCGGTTTGCAGTTTGGATGAGTGTGTAGAAACTTTATTGAACAAAAAAAAAGAAGAGTGAAAAAGGGGTTACATATAGTGTTATAAGATCGACGGAAAACGTGTGAAAATTGGAGAGTATAGGTAGACAACAAAATTTAAAAATTTTGTTGCAAAATTAGCTAGTTTTCCCGGACACTATTGCTTTCTAATAAATCCTTGTTGCAGCCAGTTAAATTGAAATAAAATTTAAATTTTGCCGCGAAAAGTGGAGGGGGCGGCTTCCTCCCTCGCCCCCCGACTCGGCGCACTGACCTAGGGCGCAAATATAAAAGAAATTACAATAAAATTATAATACAGCTTCACATTTAAATTTTTAAAAAAGGCCTAAATTTTTAACCGTAATTATTGTTTAGCAACGGATTCCGAAAACCTCCGAGCTTTTGGGCATGGCCGGGAGGGGTTATTTT
>BGPR01003232.1:99781-140888 GCA_013235015.1 Araneus ventricosus
TAAATATTCTAGTTCACATTAGTAATATGCGTATTCTAAGGATAAATACAGAAACAAGTCATTACAGACATAAGTCACATACGGAAACAGGTCATTTTTCAATGGAACACTGGGTCGGAAATACCAAGGGGACTCTTTGTCAGTGAATGAAATAAAAGAAAAGAATATACACCAGATAATATGTACAACACCAGCTAGATTCCTCGTAAGGCCAGCATAGGCCATGACCTAGGGCATTGGCGGCAATTGGGTGGCAAAAGTGAGGGGGCAAAAAAGTTATAGACTTCTAAAGTTCTTTACTTTACACTACGACACACCCCTGATTTCAGAGATAAAAATCTCCGGTTTGCAGTTTGGATGAGTGTGTAGAAACTTTATTGAACAAAAAAAAAGAAGAGTGAAAAAGGGGTTACATATAGTGTTATAAGATCGACGGAAAACGTGTGAAAATTGGAGAGTATAGGTAGACAACAAAATTTAAAAATTTTGTTGCAAAATTAGCTAGTTTTCCCGGACACTATTGCTTTCTAATAAATCCTTGTTGCAGCCAGTTAAATTGAAATAAAATTTAAATTTTGCCGCGAAAAGTGGAGGGGGCGGCTTCCTCCCTCGCCCCCCGACTCGGCGCACTGACCTAGGGCGCAAATATAAAAGAAATTACAATAAAATTATAATACAGCTTCACATTTAAATTTTTAAAAAAGGCCTAAATTTTTAACCGTAATTATTGTTTAGCAACGGATTCCGAAAACCTCCGAGCTTTTGGGCATGGCCGGGAGGGGTTATTTTCATCAAAATAGGGGGAAAGTGAAGAACAGAAGGGGGGATGTTTACATTTTACTTAGCGTGATCTAACAAAGAACTCCGGAAATGCGCTCCTATGACTCATTGCCTGACACGCCTTTCCGGTGTAAAGTCGTCCAAAAGCGCTGATTTTGGAATCCGTTGCTAAACTATTGCGCTATTTTAGACAATTATCGACGGATCTTGTTTCGAAGAGTGACTCCCAACAAAAGAAAATTACTATTTATTAAAGCAGGTGAGTTTCCGTAGAGGCAACATGAAAGCGAAACCGGAACCAAATAATAGTGAATCAGAAAACGTAGAAAATAAATCAAAGAGAGCGAAAGCGCGCCTTGGGTGGGAACAGAGTTGTAGTGGAGCCGGAACGCCTTTATAGCACTGCTTTTTTTCCCACGGGAAATAAATGAGATAAAATTTCGTAAACGTCCTTAAAACAGCACGATTTTTGTAACCCAGGTTAGAGCGTTCCGGCACTGCTTAATTTGCGACTACACCACTGGGTGAACTAAAAAGAGAGAGAGAGTGAGAGACGGAGAGATACGATCATAGTTTCATGTTGAGAGTTGCTTTTTTTGTTTTTGTTCCATCTAAACCTGCTTATCTTTTTGCTCGAAAACATGTTTTTTCAACGATTCAAGCCAAACTTGAAAAATCTTTAAAAATTTGAAGACTACCTCCACTCTCGAGCGTAAAATTTTCTACAACTGTGATCCGGTACAGTTTTTACTTAAGGTATCTGACTACGTGCGGGAACGAATTTTTGAAAAAGCGTTTTAATGTGCAATTTCAGTTCATTTTCTGAGTCAATATGATTCAAAACAACCATTAATACCAGTCAGGAAATTTTATGTCACTTGAGATTCAGTAAAATGGAATAATTTAGGTAAAAAAGGGGTAAAATTAGAGCAAAAAGCAAAACACTCCAGCAGAAATTCTAATCCATATATTCAAAATATTTCTCTACACAGCACATTTACAGCTATGGTGAAGGCAGTGAACTAGGATCTAAGAAATACTTGCATTTACAGGAAAGTTATGGCCAGTCGAGTATTCTCTTATTCAAAATTTCACAAAATGCATAGGTATAATCAACACTAGGCAGCTCTAAATCAAAAACTATTGATCTCAAAACTATATGTCTAGTTCATTGCCTTTACTACACTTAAGACAACATATATACAAAATTTCAAGGAAATATATAGATAACGTTTTGAGATACCGTGTTTTGCGTAAGTGACTTTTGACGAAATATAAGTTTTCCAGAAAACGCGTTTAAAGTTTTAATTTGGTTTTCATTAAAAATATATTTATTTAACTTCTTTTGAAATTGGTCACATTTGTAGGATATACCTTCTTTATTCAGAATCTTATCACATTTTTTCATTCTGAGAGCCCGTAATTTTTTTCTAGCGTTTTTTGTTCCTTCCAAAGACTGTCTATTAGAAGTGACGATTCTATGATTATTGAGGTTAAGATATTATTTCAATGTATATGTTGGCCAGGAACTGTTCCCAGTTCATGAAATACTCTTTTAAGACCATAAAATCAATCATTAAACAACAATTAAGCTATCAATGTCCCAAAACATGAATTTTGTAACTCCACAAATGTGCAATTTGGCAAAAATGTTCATAGTAGCTTGTCGAAACTCAAAATCTTATTCAAATTGACATGACTTGCAGATAGAGTGTATAGTTAATCGAAATAAATAAAAAGCAAATTAATTTATACTTCAGAGTGCGGTGTATTGGGTATAACGAGGGAAAACATCCAACTTCCGATTTCGTTTTCAGCTACCGTGCTTTATAAAAAAATTCTATATCTCAGTTTCTATTCATCGTAAAAATAAAATAAACCCAGATTTAGAAAGCTAAATAAATGGGCTTTAAATTAAAACCATAAAAAAAATTTGTGAATTTCGACCCAAAACCGTCTTTTAGACGTAGTAAGATACTAACTCTAATTGTTTAGCGGCAAATGAAAGGACATTCACCATCGATCTGTTCCAATCCATTTGGATGGCTTCTTAGAAGACCGTTTCCATTTTCAGCCCATTCGCAGGTCAGACTGTGCCAACCACACCTACGGGCATCCCGATACCCTAGGTTTCTGTGCTTCCTCCTCCCCTGCTTTCAAAATAGGGGCCCCCCCCCCGCTCGGATTTCCCCGGACTGACTCCCACCCACTCCGTTTTGTGGTTTTCGCTTTTGTGAGAGAGGCTCTGTCCTCCCCTAACCCACTATCGTATTTCAGTTTTACGGCCTACTGGGCCGAATGAAACTGGATTGAGTTCCAACTTTTTCCTAGGTCTACACTATTTCTCATCGGTTTTTTATATTGATGAAGGGGTTTGGCATCCTGTGTTCCAAAAAAAGTGGAGTGGCCTAATGGTGAATATCCCGGTTTAAAGACTGGGATGAAGATCAGATCTTATATATATGTATTTTTGATGCGATGTCTATTGTTCACAGAATTACTAGTGATACCTAAGGGCAAAGTAGGTGGAAACAATATTGTCTTCAAAATAAATGACAACATTGGCGAAACATTTATACACTGCGATAAAGAGCAGATCCTAGATTTTTTTTGGACGCGATGTCTAGTGTTCACTGAACTGCTAGTGATACATAGGTGCAAAGCAGGTATCCCTTCGAGAGACAAATTATGTTGTCTGGTGCCCCTGAAAACAATATTGTCTTCAAAATAAATGATAACATTGGCTAAACCTTTAGAGACTGCGATAAAGAGCAGATCCTAGATTTGTTTTTGGATGCGATGTCTAGTGTTCACTGAACTGCTAGTGATACATAGGGGCAAAGCAGGTATCTCTTATTTGCATCTCTTCGAGAGGCAAATTATGTTGTCTGGTGTTCCTGGAAACAAGATTGTCTTCAAAATAAATGACAACATTGGCGAAACATTTATAGACTGCGATAAAGAGCATATATTAGTTTTTTTTTGGACGCGATGTCTAGTCTTCACATAACTACCAGTTGAAAGGAATGTCATCCTTAATGTATCACAGACGTCAATGTAAATCAAAAATAAACAAATCAAAATTCTAGAAGAAAAAATGGTATTAATAGCCCTTTAAATGCATGATTATGTTTGGGTTGCAACATTATCAAGCAAATCAATGCCTTATCTTTGATTTCGTTTCGAGATACGCTGCCCTTTTCTTTCGTCTTCTTTCAATGGAAAAGGAAGTGATTTGTTTATTTCTCTTCTATTATGACATGTAGCTGGAGTGCGTTGCTGAAACGGCGCCAATTGAACTGTGCATTTTCGTCGAACTAAGCATCAATGACTTGGCAGTTAATGCACTGGTATGTTGTGTTTCATTTTTTCTTAATGATTGCGCTCATTTAATGAAGGCAGTGGGATATACTCGGCCACGAAAATCGTCGAAATCTGAGTGACTAAAAAGAGGATTTTTCAAAGTAAATATTATAATTGATATAATTTTTTTTCTTTTTTTAATAGCAAATCGAAAATATGATGAGATAATCTTCAAGTTCATAACCGCAAATCAGTAGGCTCAGAAAAAAGACTTCTGCATAAAATCTTGCCAAAAGAAGCATAGTAAGTGAGTGAAGGTTCAATAATCACAATGAACGTATTTCCATTTTAGTATACTTAATATAAAAAAATTAAGTACTGAATGTCATGTAACTTGAAAATCTGAAAAATATATAATTTCTTTCATTATAACTAGCCTTTTCAAAATATATTACTCTCCAGAAATAAATAAAAATAGGTTTAACACATGCAAAATGCTTGTAAATATCACAGCACAAAATTTCATACGAATGAAATAAAAAAAAATTTATATATGCGTACCTAAATTTGAAATGAAACAAAAAAAATTATTTTGGGGAAAATGAAAAAAAAAATGTTAATAAATAAAAATAACTTCATCTTTTTGTCATAGGAGCTCCTTGTAATGGCATCAAGCACGGGGACATGGGGCGGCGTTCTGTCATAGGAGTTCCTGTTAATTGCATTTATAAAGTTAATTTATGAGCTTTCGGCTCTTCAAATCTATATATATATACATTTACGTATTTGATGATTTGTCCACTATTTTTGGGGGCTAAAATTGAAAAATCGAGTTTTTGAGGGTAGAAACTGTCCCAGTTCCATATAAAGTATCGCACTATACAAAATAACTTGTTTTCATAGAAAAAAAATTAAAATTGTTTTCATTATGTTTCATTGAAATATTTAAAATAATAGCCCAATCGAGTGACGGAACATACAGTGGTTTGCCAATATAATGTAATGTGGACAATTTAAAATTTGCATATATTTTCGAATATCTCCCGAAAATCTGCATGAATTTTCTTAGAATTTCGAACATGCAATGATTAGGCATTTACAGTGAAGATTCGATCACGAGAGTATTTAGAGGACCGACCAGAAAGTGATGAAGACAAAAAAAAAGTTCGACTCATCCCGTTTCAAAGAAAGCTAATAACGAGTTGAAACTGCAATCATCAATGGTTATGTTTGATGTGCATAATATTTTCATGCATTTTCGTGAACATAGCACAAATATTCGGGAAGATATAAAGGTTTCTTTAAAAAATCACAAATTTTTCCGCATGTTTTTTTTTTTTTTGCTTATAACTTGCAGAGTTTTAAACCAAATTGTATGAAACTTATAGAATACGTGACAATATGTTAGAAAAACATTATCTTAAAATTTAAAGTAAATACTTTGAATATTAAAAGAAATACAGTGGAGTCTCCCTATAACGAAATCGCTTGGTTCCAATTGAAAAATTCGCTGTAGAGAAAATTTCGTTATACGGAGATTAGAGATTTTTGTAGTTATTTAAGTAAATGTTACAAACCTTTTATTAGGTGCGATAAGTTCAAAAGTATTTAATTATGACTTTCAATTAAAAATGAAATAATATACTATATTATAAATTTGTTAAAATTATACAAATTTTTATTGTATAAATAAAATGATCAAAAGTGAAGACAATTCATCAATTTAGAGAATAATATGTACTAGTATGTATTTACGTTTATTTTACTTGAAAAATTCCGTTATTTTACATTGCTTTGCATTTTGTGATGTTAAATATTCATAAAAAATTTCACATTTTATGAGTGAGCTAAAAATAGAATCGGGTACATTTTCTTCCATTTGGGAACCTCTTTTAATGGTTTCGAATGATTGTAGCATTTCAGTCCTATGTGGTTTTGGCTGTATCACGTCTTCATTTTCGGAATAACTGTAATTTTCTTGGACTTTATTGTTGTCCATTAAACTTTTCAAAATCTCTTCATCTGTAGGATATGAAGCAGTTAACAGTTCTGCGTCCACTTCTAAAATGTCGAGAGAGTTGCATCATCTGTTATTCTTCCATTCCCTTCTACTGTTTTCCATTTTTCTTTCAAGTCGGCCAAGATCGCATTTCCATCGTCGGAATCACTGTCATCTGTCTGATTACTGAACCCTCCTCTTTTAAAGCAATTACGAATTGTTTTAGCAGTTGCATCAATACTTTGTAAAGTTCTGCAATTGCTTTTCGAATAAGATCGATGTTATCTTGAACTGTTTCATTTTTTCAATTGCACTGATCATTTCTTTCAAGATTATTTTCCTCTAGTGCACTTTTAAATTTTTAATTATTCCGAGATCCAGTGGCTGCAAATTTTTGTGCAGTTAGGTGGAAAGAAAATGGCAGTAACATTTTTTAGATTTTTCTCCACAATCTTTTGAATGAATTGGATAATTGTCGATTAATAAAGCAATTTTACGGTGTTGTTGTCCCATTTGATCGTCCGATGCTTTCAACCATCTGTCAAAAATTTCAGACGTCATCCACGATTTTTTTGTTGAATTCGTATTTAACTTCTAAAGATTTTATTCCTTTGAAGCACCTTGGAGATTTACTTTTTCCAAAAACAAGCATCTTTAACTTTTCCTCGCCAATCATGTTGGCACACAACAAAATTGGGAATCTGTTTTTGATTTTCTTTTCTCCGAAACATTTGTCTCCTTTAAAAGCTAGCGTTTCTGTAGGGAGACGTTATCGCTGGAATGAACAATGCGAGTGGTTGCACGTGTGAGCGATTTGTTAGCACAAAAATTAGCAACTTTCTTCAGAAATGACAAAAATCAAAAAGATAAACGTCTGAAAAAATTCGTTATAGGAGTCAACCACTTCGTTATATGAAGAATATTTTGAATGTTTTTTAACATTCCGATTAAAAATTTCGTTATAGGGAGAAATTCGCTGTAATCGCTGATTCTGCTGTATGAGTATTTTTAGTAAATGATTTTTTACTGCGCATGTGCCAGATGTAGCGTAATTTTACTGTCATGACATAAGAGCTAGATATATAGGGCAATTTATATAAAACTTCCAGTTCAATACCATTAGTATTCAAAAGGATATCGGCGTTGCAACTTGTCGAATTTCGGCACACTCTAAGAGAAGCTAAATGTTGAGGGTCCTTGCACAAACTGATGTTTTTAAGAATTGAATCTTCGAAAGTAATATTGAATTTTATGAATGTTGAATATCATGAGCACTCACGTATACCTGTAAAGTAAATACATAATTTAAATTGCATACATACTTATATGTGCGTATAAATTACTTATAAATTAAATACATAATTTTAAAAAAATGCCTTTAAAACCCTTTAACGCTCATTGGTTTCGCAGTGAAACCACACATTGAGCATTTTTTTACTGCGCATAGGCAAAACATAGCGTATTTTTTCTTTCATAACTTAAGAGCCAGATATATAGGGCAATTTATATAAAAATTCCAGTTCAATACCGTCAGTATTCAAATAGATATCGGCACTGTAAGACGAAATTGCTTTCGATCTCTAAGAAAAACAAAATGATGAGAATTCCTGTACAAATTGATATTTTTAAAAATTGAAACTTCGACAGTAATATAGAATTTTATGAACGTTGAATATCCTGAATACTCATGTATATTTATAAGTTAAATACATAATTTAAATTACAGTTTGACGATTATTATTCGAAGATTCAAAGTTTTAAAAAATATCAGTTTGTGTAAGAACCCTCATGATTTAGCTTCTCTTAGAGTGTACCGAAATTTACCAAGTTGCAATGCCGATATCTTTCTGAATGCTAATGGTATTTTTATATAAGTTGCCCTTGTAACGTCTTGCAGTTATGCTTAAAGAACATTCACAGCTAAGTTAAATTTAACTTAATTTATTGAGATTTCATTTGGAGTAAATAAATAAATTTATAAACAAAACATCAAATATCTTGATTAATCATGAAATAATAAAGTAAGCCCTACGGCGGAGTGTCTCATTCACTGGTTAAAAGAAACAGCGAGCTTCGCTAAAATGTCCAATTCGGACCTCCGTGGAATACTACCACCAGTTTGGATGTCGGGATTTCATCTCCTCTTTAGTTGTTCAGTTCTGACCTTATATCTCAACAGTGAAGGAAGGTCCCTTACGTTCTCACGGGAACACACTTGTCTACACAATAAACACCTGTTCAGGAATGTTGCCCCCTTCGGTTCAGTAGGCAGATGAAAGGAGACACCTGTAACTCACAACACAAGAAATATTAGTCAACCAGCTGTGTGGCCCGGCGTTGCACGGGCTGTCACGAATAATAGGATATTCCCGGGAGGAGAGAAGTGAGACCTTGGGATCCATTTATTTTCATATGCCTCGCCTCCGTTTTTCTCTATAATCAAGAAATATTGTCACTTACTTTCCCTAACAAACGTTACGAAATTAAACACTTTAGTACAGAAAAAGAAAGAAAAAAGCATGGAAACGATTTTTTTCCATTGTTAATAAATCCAAACACAGAAGCTCGCTCAAAAAGAAATACCAACTTCCGTTAAATAAATAAAAAAAAAATGCAACACTGGATGCGAAAACTAATAATAGGGGGAAAAAGAATCCGCCGTGAATGATTTCACCATGCTGCCAATAGATGGCAGCACGTCAATTCATTCATTTTGACGTTTTTAATTAATATCTTTTTAACTAATTACAATTTCGGAAGTTAAATAGTCGAAATGGATTCCTTGGGTTACTTTCCATCTTTTGGTACTTACAGATAGTCTCAGGATTCAGTGGTTCGTGAGAAGATAGAAGGACATATATACATACATACGTCTGTTGACGTTCGAATTTTAATAGGATAAATAGCAGCTTGTAAGATGAGGGTGTTGAAGTGAATGGTGACCGGCCCTGGGAACGCACACCTGGTCCTAAATCAATGTCAGCTGTCGGGGAGGGCATACGCCAAACCCTATATATATTGTAATGTTTCCTTCCCGCGAGCACAATTCCCACGGGAAAGAGAGTGCAGTCCCTTTTCATATTGGCGGCAAACAGCAGGACAGTTGCACCTGGACATCGCTAACGAGACGTGCGCAAAGAAATGGCTTCACACAGAGGGCTGCCACAATGCAGAGGAATCAATAACTGTCAGAGAGCGCATTAGCGGTACCCTTTGGTGTCACCCCTGAATAGCCAGGTGGTGGCGAAACTCAAGAACCTTCCCAGAATAGGGGTTGACCACTAGGAAGGTAAGCTGTTGGTCAACCAGAGTACCATTATCCAGTGTAGGAAAAGGTAGGCGGAGCTCCACTCCCTGAAGGGGTGAATAAAAACTGAATGTTCGAGGAGAGGAAAGGAACGGAGAGAAAACTGCATTAGGAGTCTCGAACTGGGTTTCAGGCTCCGGAGCACCGAAGAGAGCTGTGTGATCAGCTCGGATCGAAAGTCCCGAATTAATTCGGACTTTGGTAGGCAACCCCGAGGAATCGGCATTCCCCGAACTCACGGCTCATCAACTTGCGAGCACTCCTGGTAGTCTCGTGGTTCGGTATCACGTTGATAGGTGGAAGCTATTCGTCCTGTAATTAATATTCTTTATGGACTAAGTGCCCATGGAACTTTGACGTTTCGAACTATGATGTTGTTGATCGACTTTGTATATACTCATATTTAATCCAGACTTCTCTGCGAGAAGTGTCTCTTTATTATTGCTGTATTAATAAAAGTACTTAGGCCAACCTAAGCTTGAATTTATTTGGTTACGCCTAGGCCAAGACATTACAATATGGTCTTAAGTCATGAAAGTAAAATTATGCTACATCTCACACATGCGCGGCAAAAAATTATTTACTAAATATATTTATATTTCCTTTAATATTCAAAATATTTACTTCAAATTTTAATACGATGTTTTTCTAACATATTCTCACGTATTCTGTAAGTTTCATACAGCTTTGGTTTTAAACTGCAAGTTATAAGTAAAAAACATGAGGAAAAATTTGGATTTTTTTTAAAGAAACCTTTATATCTTCCCGAATACTTGTGATACGTTTACGAAAATGCATGCAAATATTATGCACATCAAACATAACCATTGATGATTGCAGTTTCATCTCGTTATCAGCTTCTTTGAAACGACATGAGTCTAATTTTTTTTTTGTCTTCAGCACTAACTGGTCGGTCCCCTAAATACTCTCGTGACCGAAATTTCACTGTAAAATGCGAGTTCAAGCCTAAACTTTACATGTTCGAAATTCTAAGAAAATTCATGCAGATTTTCCGGAGGTATTTGAAAAAATATGCAAATTTTAACTTGTCTACATTATATTAGCAAACCACTGAATTTTCAGCCAGCCGAGCTATTTTGCTGCCACTGTACGAGTGTTCCCGCTAATGACTCATGTAAGGTATCAAAAAGGAGGTAGCATGATTCATTATGTTCAAATTAACTATAGAAGCATGGGAAGATTTTTATAATATTAAAAATGATAAACCGTTATTGATTAAAATTCATGCTTGCGATACCTCGAGCAACCAAATCAATGGTCGTGGGAGCAAGGCTTAAAAATGAATTCATGGGAAATGTCAATTTTCACTTAATAACTCTCTGTAAGGCATAATCACGTAAAACAGTTTCGTCTCAGTGCTTAATTCTGTTATAATGCATATTTATGACATGATTATCCAGACATGTTTCTTTCCAGAACACGTGGCCAATCACCGCCAAATCCCCCACTCCACGAAGAATAAGAATGCGTTCTAAGACCAGGCAAGCCTCCCTCTTCAAAGGACTCGTCTTCGCCATGCTCTCTGGAATCTCCTTCTCCATCGTCTCCGTGATCGTCAAGCAGATGAAGAACCTGCACCCGGGCCAGCTCGCTTTGTACAGATTCATCGCGACTTTCGTCATGTCCATGCCGGAGACCGCAAAAACCGGGCAGGACCCTTTGGGACCCCCAGAATTCCGCTTCTTCCTTGTGCTCAGGGGTGTCTTCGGCGGACTCAGCATCTTTTTGAACTTCATTTCGTTTCGATATTTAGGTCTCGGTGAAGCCAGCGTCATAATCTTCAGTTCGCCTGTCGTTGTGACTATTTTTGCTAGAGTATTCTTCAAGGAACCTTGTAGCATTTTTCAGTCCATCAGTGTTATGCTCACTGTCGTAGGAATCGTCTTCACAACCAAGTTGCCATCGCGCTTAACTGAAATACCTGTCGCTTATAGTAGTGAGAAAATATACGGCCTTTTGGCAGCCGTATTTTCTCTGTTCTGCATCAGTGCCATGCATTTAATTACCAGGAAGGTAAGGAGTGTCCACCAATCCATCATAACCTTCAATTTTAGTTGGGTGGGAATTTTGGAAATTGCTTTGCTGACAGCAATACTTGGAAATTTCAAGTGGCACCACTGCGGCATCCAAAGTATATATATTTTGCTGCTGGCATTGTTCAGCTACAGTGGACTAACGCTCGTGGTGATGGCACTCCAGTGCGAGTATGCCGGACCTGTGTCCACCGTCCGGGCTGCGGCTGACATAGGTCTGGCATTTGTGTGGCAGATTATTATTTTCCACGATGTGCCCGATTCCTACGGCATTATAGGCGCTGTTTTAGTTTCAGTTTCCATTATCTTCATCAGCCTAGGTAAGTGGCTCACCAGTTTGGAAGGCAACTTCTTTTCGTGTGAAAAATTCAAATTCTTTTGATTTTGAAGGAATGTACATGTATTTCGAATCAGGCCGAGTGAATTTATCTTTTAAGCACTTTTATATAAATTTATTTCGCCAATTTAAATAATTGGTTTACTCAAATCAAATCGTTGATGTAGACAATGGGTGTGTGATACTTGCGTCGGGAAGGACGCTACCTACGTCGACGGAACTTTGTAGCACGACAATGTTTTATTGTTCAGGCCCGAGTCCGAAATTAAGACGGTAGGTAAGTTGGTTCAGTACTGGGTGGAAGGAGAAGGGCAAGTTAAATCAAATTGGGTTGCATAGAGAGATAAACACACAGGGACTCCGACAGCCGAGGCAGGCCTCGAGGCTCCCACATAATCTGGCCGTCTCCGGACACATAAAAACAAGTATCCATAAGGTTTGCCGAGGTGACAGAGTCCAAATTAAAGCAGAGACAGCAGCGCCATCATTCAGGGTTGCAACAGAACGTTCGAAGAGTGTATCGCAGTTCGCGTATAGCAGATTCACCTATTCGCGTGAGAGTATGTTAAAAGATTTTAAAGCGTGGTAAAGATAGATGCGCCCAGAACATAACAGTAGTACTGTTTTTCGCGGCAGAAGGCTAAACCAGAATTTATTGTCAAATGGAGGCTGTTTATGGTCAGTAATGTTTAGGACTAACGGCAGTGAACGAATGGTGTAAAAGTTTTCGTATCAATAATCGTATCTGCCCAGACCTGGTCAAGCAAGCACCGTGGTCGGCGCTGAATCCATTTCTGCTATTGATGAAACGATTGGAGATAGTCGAAGAGTTACAACTCGTGAAATCTGTACAGAAGCGAGTCTGAGTAAAGGAACGGTGTTGCCATTCATCCACCAACACCTGCAGTACAGTAAAGTGTGTGTATGCAGTGGATGCCAAAACACCTTACCCCTGGCGACAAGAAGCAACGAATAGTCCTCATTCTACAACATTTGATCCGTTTGAACGAAGATTCCGCATTTCTGAAACGTATTGCTTCAAGCGACACATTTTTGGACCACTTAAGAAAAATGTTCAGGGGAAACGGTTTCATTCGGAAGACGAAAGGAATGGTGCTATCATTCATCCACCAACACCTGCAGTACAGTGAAGTGTGTGTGTGCAGTGGATGCCAAAACTCCTTACCCCTGGCCACAAGAAGCAACTAATGGTCTTCATTCTACAACATTTCATCCGTTTGAACGAATATTCCGCATTTCTGAAACTCATTGTTGCAAGCGATACATTTTTTGACCACTTAAGAAAAATGTGCAGGGGAAACGGTTTCATTCTCAAGACTAAGAGCAGGACATCTTCAAACAACAAGCTCAATCACTCTACACCAACGGCACTGGCCTGCCACTGAAACAACAACGTACCCCCGAACTCACAGCCAGAACTGTTCCCTGTCGGTTGGATGGATAAAACGATGGGACCAGTATTTGAATAATAATGACTATTTCTGTTAAATTCATTAAACCTTTCTTACCTTGTCCACTTTTCATTTGGGCATCCATAACGCAAACGGTAATTAAACAAGGCTCAATGAGCAACTACCATTCGTTAGTGGCGTTTGACTTTTTAAGTGACCAATTAAAAGATAGGGTGGATCCCCACATGTTGTCACTTGAAATCTGTCCTTCCAATTCCCCTTTTCTTGCGAATTGTGACTGTGTTGGCTAATCAGAAGATGGAAGTCTTTCTTCCGGTTGTCCGGTTGGCGCAGCATGGACAAATTTGGCTCTTGCGCCAATAAATCCCAAACCAACCAACCATCCAGTTGTCCGGACACATCACGCACTGTCAAATTGTGACTGTGTTGGCTAATTAGAGAGTGGAAGTCTTTCTTGTGGTTGACCGGGCACTTCACGCACTGTCGAATTGTGACTGCGTTGGCTAATTAGAGAGTGGAAGTCTTTCTTGTGGTTGACCGGGCACGTCACGCATTGTTACGAGAATTTGATTTTTATTCACCTTCTATAATTTATATCAGAGGTATCCAACCTGTGGTACGCGTACCCCTGGAGATACTCGAAGGAGCATTCTGGGGTACGCGAAATCAAAATTGGTAATGGCGGAAACAAGAAAACATAAGGGATGAAAAGTTACAGGATTTGGTTTTCCAAATGTTCCTCTGTGAAAAGTAAATGTGAAAGCTGTGCAAGTCCTAAAGCCTATACTCGAAATAAGAACAAAGAAAGGAAACCTGGTAATTGATTGATATTTGGTTTCCACATCTCCGGATATGACGTTATATCTCTCTTCATTTGAGTCCAATTTTATAAAACTCAGCTCCATGAGACACACTCAAAGATCTCATTGAAATTTCCTTCTATTTGAATAGTCGATCATTACGAAGTTTAATATTTAGCCATCCTTATAAGTTAATACGAAATTATTACAATACTATACAGTGTTTACAAATATACAGTTTTGGCACGAACCATTGTAAAAATGAAATAAAATGCAAAATCAAATATCAGTCCTGTAAACGTTATTCATTCGATTCATTTGACACTTAAGCTAACTTAAACCCTTAGCGTTATTAATAAAAAATTTCCTTGCATTAAGGAATGATTTATATTCCTTATTTATTTAATTTTGTATGATTTATATTCCTTATGAATTATATTACTGATTTATTACTAATATAATAGCCCAGATCCTCCGGTAACGCTCTGACGTCACCAACAATAAAACTCGCGCCACAGCACTGCGAGACGTTAAACAGCATTATTTCATTGTTAGAGAACCCAAATTTCAGTAATTTTAAATTTAAAAGAGTAATTGTCGTTCTAATTTCAAATTTAATAGCTCTAAAATAGTGAAATAAAATTTTCTATCGATAGATATAAAATTTATCTCGCTACGATCAATAGTTCCCGAGAAATTTTAAATTATATTAATCCTATATTTCAAATTAATTTCCGTTTTTTAATAGAAAGTACTAAATTACCTCAGTGGTATATCATGCGCGTGATATAGTTTGGACGTCAAATTGTATCTGAATGCAATCGTGGCGATGTTGTTTTCTTGCCAAGAATTAAATTAGCCGCCAGTGACGTGAATCTACCATTCATTCTCAACCGCCGCCAATTCCCGTTAATTCCAGCTTACACGATGACTATCAACAAATCGCAGGGGCAAACTTTCGATCATGTTGGAATTTACCTCGATGAGCCCGTCTTTTCACATGGACAGCTCTATGTTGCATTTTCAAGGTCTAGGATTCCCAATCACGTTAAAATTTACACAAAGACATCTGAAGTACAAGGAAAATTATTAAACAACGAAAAATACTTCACACGGAATGTTGTTTACCAAGAGGTTTTTTGCATAAAGAAATATGTAAATAAAAAAATATTTCCTGTCATAAAACATATGTTTATTTTATTTGTTTTCAATCAATGTTAAACATTTCTCTCGCATATGTATCTATTTAAGCACGTCAAATTTGAAGGGAAATCTCTCGAATGAAGAGGCAATTTGCATCCGTCAAACCATGACGGGTGATTTTCTAGTATTAATATAATGAGAATGTGTCGGCTTTCAATTCAGAGAAAATAAATGTCAAGATTTGGTTCTACTCATACTGAGCCTTATTTGCCATAGATAAAAATATAATTTTATTGAAAATAATATATATATATCATTCTGGACTGGCAGGCCCTTCTCTGAGCCCTGGTACCGAGGTGATCCTGCGCCCTTGGCGGAACTGGCAAAGCTGCGCCCCCCCCCTTACGTGACACATTTTCATTAATTTTTCATCCCTTCTATAAAACACCTACCCGAAAAAAAAATACATTCCTGCAAATATTTTTATACACAAATTTAGCATATTTTATGATTTATTACATAGGTTTAATAAAAATTACGTATTCTTTAAAAAATACTTTAATTAACTATATTCATGAAAAATACTGTACACAACAAAATACATGCATCATCAAATAAATTACAAATTGCATATATTTTCTAAAAGACAGAAAATAAAACAAAAGCTATATCTTATTACTTATTTCAACTATTGAACATTGGCTTTTGTGTGATGCATAATAAAGAAGAGAATTTATTTGCTTCGCACTATGTATAGTGTATAGTACATAAATTACTAATTAGAAATAAAAGAAATTAGACCTGAAATTAAGAGTTGAGAATAGAGCTGAATTCAAATTTTATTAATATCAAATGATTTTTTCTAGATCAGAGGTTCCCAACCTGTGGTACGCGTACCCCTGGGCGTACGCGGGAGACAAGTTAGGGGTACTCAAAAGTGATTTTGGTAATGGCGGAAAACACAAAATATAAGAATATTCTAGAATTTAGTTTCATCAGGTTCGTTTGAAAAATGAAAATCTTACGAGTTCGAAAGCCTATTTAAGGGATAAGAAAAAGGAAAGGTAGATTAATATCTAGTAATCGAGTAATTGTTAGTTTTCGTCATGACCGGCCGCCAAGACTTCATCGGGCACTGTGGTCCCCGCATAATAGCTCCCATTACGAGCGGCTCATGTGACGACCCCCCATTTTACCAGGGTACGACCCGTCATCGGAGATGGGTCCTAAGAGCCACACCTCAATTACTGTATCCACCAAGGGAGCGAGAACTTGCTTACTTATCCGGCAGCTTCTCATCCGTGAACTTCGACATGCTGGGATAATGTGATTAAATATGCGATTATATAAAAATAAGGAAATTAGTGACCATGTGATTAAATAAGCAAATTAGTGTGTCATCTTAAAATTGAAAAGTAATGTTGTAAATCATGCACTTTTTAAATTTCTTTAAATCAAAGAAAAAATTGTACAGTTATTAAATTGGTATCATTAAAAAGATATTTTTTTGAATTTTAAAATGACGTAAAAAGTCATTTTTTAGATGATATTCTTGAAAAATACGGCGAAAAGACAGCAAAATCTTGCCTACTTTTTTATTAACTGAAATTTTAATTATCTTTCGAGCTTTGAAAAGTTGATAGTGATTCTACTCTTGTTCTGAAGAGCATATGCGCCAAATTTCATCAATATCAAGCAAAAATGTCGATTTTTTTAAAAAAGACAAATAACATTAATATTTATACACATTATTGGAAAGTTAAATGTTATGGTTAAATCAGTTACAATTATCAAGACAAGTAAAATCAAGGACATCATGAATTTGGTGTAGAATATTGCATTAGATTTTTTATGCAATAAACTCTAGCACGAAATACTATAATATTAATTTTATATTTTACTTGTAATCATGCTCTTGTATGCATATTTTTACTACTAATAAAAGCGAATGTATACATATAGGTGACTGTCTGTTGACGTTCTACAAGACAGACCGTTGAGCCTAGAGTTGCCACATTTGCTACAAACCTACTATGGAGGGTGGCAAAGTACACCTCAGTGAATTTTTAAAAACTTTAATTAATTAAAACTTAAGAATTTGGGGGGGGGACGGGTCAGCGATAATAGCAGGAAATATTATCATTTAAAAATAATTTCTACACCATCTTATATTTCAAAAAATATATACGTACATCTTTCAAATGATAACAGTCTAGTTGTCGTGTAATTTTTTCTTAAATTTGACAATTTTTTTTTTAATTTTTATTTATAATTTACAACAATGCTGGATTGAAAGTCAAACCTATTTCACTGATTCATCAAATCTTTAATTTAATATTTCTCTTAATGTTAATTTAATGTTTCTCTTATGTTGAAAAACGTGATACGAAAATTTATTTTGATTTATTATATTACTAGCTGTTACCCGCGACTTCGTGCGCGAAGAATTTGAATTGCTATTTTTTTTAAATTAACGAATGTAAATGTTTCGTTATATGTAGAAAGGGGAAATCAAAAGTTCTCACGGTTGATAATACATAATTGGACGACTAATTTAATTCTCCGTTACTGTAAATTACATCATTGTACTCAATGGTATCATCTGCTGTTTGGAATATATCATCCACCATGCCATATGTCATCTGCTTCTACTGTTTAAAAGAATACATAAGACAAAATATACCTTCCTATTCTAAAAACTCTGACAAGCATATCGTATACGTCAATGGACGATCCTGGTTTGTTTATTTTGGATTCATAGACCGTTTTCCGGTAACCTTCCTATTTAAGCAATCGCCAAATCTATTTGGCAACCGTATCAAGCGCCAAGCTCGAATTAGTTCTTTCTTTAGTAAAGAAAACGTTCAATTCCGTGTTCTTTGGGTTTGTGTAATCCTTTCTATTTAAATCGGTTAAAAACAGCTCTTAAAGCATTAAAATTCGAAACGGAACTATTGTAATTAGCTAAACCGTTTGGTTACAAATTTAACCGCCAAAAAAATCTTGGATGTCGATGAAAAGAGAGATAAAGAATAATATTGGCAACCTTTCCACTAAATTAGGCTTTTATTTTAAGTAAACATTGAACGATATTTTCATTTAGTTATACTTAACTTTAGTTTTTAAATTTTAATCTAAAAACTCTTGGAACTATATCATATCTACCATTAGATTTCTGTCCCGGCGTTTATTTTTCAGTTATTATTCCAGAGATTATTTCTTTTCTCAGCAAGATCACGTGATACATGACTTTAAAAATAAGTCATTCCACATACTTGCGCTTTTCTGAAGGATCACGTGAAATTTCATCTTGTTTACGCATTCCTTAAGGATCACGTGACAATTGATTGAAAAATAAAGTAGTAATCTTCATCGCAAATCGCTTGTTAATTATTTAATTGTTATCTGTAATAAAAAACAATGAATTTAACATGATGTCACCTACCCAATGTCCGTTTCTGGGTTTCAAGCTACAACTCTGCCAATTTTCATCCAAATCGATTTTGTAGTTTGGTCGTGAAAGCGTAACAAACAGACAGACACACTTTCGCATTTATTATATTATATGGATATTTATAAAAATAAGCAAAATTTTCAGAAATAAAGGTGAATTAGTTCAAAGTCTAACTAGGCCGCAGGATATGCTTGTTCAATGTTCTACATTGAATCGATGAAAATGAATTAATACAAAGAAATTAAAATCATAAAATTTCCATTGTTCTGACCAATCAGAATGCCTTATACAGAATCACTATCGCGGAGAAAACCACAATTCAGCCAATGAGGAGCAAGGATGCAATCTTCCGTTGCGCGGTGTGTTTTTTTTTTTCAGAGGCTTCGACTTCAGCGATTCTAAAAAGTTCAATCTAGAAAATAAAATGGTATATTGCTAGGCTGGAATGTAAAATCTACTCAGTGGAAGACTGTGTAGATTATTTTCAGTGTTACTAAGATTTAACTCGTGAAAAAATTAAATTTTGTGCAGATCAGTGGATTTTGACCGATAAAAAAAGAAACAAAAGTAGAGCCACAATTAAAAGCCTTTTTGATTGAAAATAATTCCTAACAAAGTCTATAATCAGTGGTGTAAAATACCTGGGTATTTATTTTTAATGGTAAATACTTACCTGGGTATTTATTTTTAATGGTAAATACTTACCTGGGTATTTATTTTTCAATTCACTTTATTCATATAAAATAGATATAATGGTTTGTAGATAGATACCCAGATAAATAATATAATTTAATTTTAAATAATCAAAAAATTTAATCAATAAAAATTAAACTAATTAAGTTTTATAAAAACTAAAATATTTATTCAGAAAAATCAAATGCATTACTACATCATGCTTCTAACATAAAATACATGATTTAAATGAAAATACCCTTTTTAATTACAATGAATAATTTTGTATTTTTTGCTTATTAAAAAGAGAGTTATTTTAGCTTAAAAAAACTCTTTCTTAAACTAATTTTTTAAAAAGGGAATGTTGTATTTGGTTTTAAAATTATAAAGAGCTGATAATGGAAACTAAACTGAAGGATACAATTGTTCATAATTCTTTTTGGATTAATGAGTCAAAGAACCAGATAATTTCTAATGAAAAGTTACCAGATGTTTCAGTTCTAATCGTTTTAAAATTTATAGTGAATGTATTGAATAATAGTTATTCCTGAAACTTTTATATTATTTGAAGATGTACCAGGCATTTTACTGCTAGGCGGGGTTCATCTGAATCATCACCTTCAGTACTTAAATGTTCTTGAAACTAAAAGTTTGATGTAGTTTTCATAGTTTGAATTTGTTTAAAACTATATTAATTTTCTATTGCATCCCTTTTTTTTAACCCAACAGGATATTTGAAACACTTTCTTACGTGTTTTTCCAATTTGGTTACATTGTCATCTGTACTCAACATCACAGTACACTTTTATCTTTTTTTAACATTAAAAAGTTCCAAGCAAGAGCTTTTTTTCTTTCCCATTATTTTTTTTTACAACATAAAATTTTATACATGTGAAGAGAGTAAATCACTCCTCATTAAATCAAAATAAGACTGGCTGACTTGTAGCATGGGATTCTGAGAAATTAAGAATCAGAAATTTCACAAACCCTCTCTGTATAACATAAACAGTTTTCAAAATTATTATTGCATTTTAAGTGTCATTCCTTCAAATAAAAAAAGATAAATTATCCTCCGATCCTGTTTAAGTTCTGGAATATTTCATTTTGAATCCTGATAGCAATTTTTAAAAAAATTTGCTCAGAACTGTAATTTAAAAATATTATACCTTATGTATTATATATATATATATAAATTTTATGTTCCATTTTGAAGCATATTTCACAAATACATTTTTTTCTCTCAAAATAGCCAGTTTTTAGATGCTTTAATTTTTAATCACCATTTGTAAATACTTTAATTGCAAAAAAACAACCAGTTTCTGTTTATTTATAAATTTAAATTTTGAATCCCCATTTGTAAATACTTTATTTTTGCAAAATGCCTAGTTTTTGGGTATTTATAAATTTTAAGTTTCATTTTGAATCTTAAAATCTTGCTTATCAGATACCAATCTTCCTCCTAATCAAAATTTTCTTCAAAAACATGTTTAATCATTATTAAGTAAATTACCAGGCTGGAATAAACAGGAGTTTATTATTGCACTATGTCCTTCACATTATGGATAGAAGATTTCAGAGGGTATATTGGAAGTAGATTATATTATCATACGTCTCAAGAGCCAGTTCCTCCAGCATTAATAATGTTCACTGCAAATGGAAAAATAAAAGATGCTCTATTGGAAGTTGTTATTGTCATTCTTCTAAACTGTACCTCAGTAAATTGTACAAAATGTGTTTATTTACCTGATAATGCTGATTAAAATACCAATAGCTTATATAATTATTTATTGTACTATTTGTATAAAGAACATTACTCATCCAAAAATAAAATACTGGACACAGAAATTTCATATTTGTATAGTTTTGAAAATAATTAAAAAAATTACCTATAAATATTTTATTCAGATGGATGTTTTAAATGCCTGTATATCTTTGTAGAAACTATATAATTATAAGAATCTTCATCATCACATATAAAATATGTATTGAATATTTTCTCGTCAATGTAAACAAGGAACTGTTATGTATAAAAAATTGTAATGTTATTTTGTACATATTTTTTAAAAGTATCTTAGCCTTTAATGCTGTGAACCTATGTTTTTTGAAAATGATTGCATCTGCATGCGTACTACACAATTTACAACTAAGCAGATATATGAATTTTTTGAAAAGCAAATATGTGAAATTGTCAATTGCATACTTAGAATTTTTTAAACATCTAAGAGATTTCAGCAAAAGAATATTTAAAATGCCAGTTCACTTTTATAAGTAGCTGCATACCAAGGAGCTTCAGATATATATGAAATCTGCTTTGAATACTTGCTCAGAAATATAAATAATGCATCATTATGTGTAAAAGACTAATAATGTTCTTTTAGTTATACTTTAAAACAGTATTATATAGATATTTCTATAGTAAACTAATTTTATTTGAAAATGGCTGTAATTTTATTTATGAATGTATACTTGTAAGTAAAATTTTGAAATAATTTTTGATATTATATTAATGCTTGAAAATACCGATTAAGGTTATTATGTATAAATGTTTATTCTAAACAAGCTGGTCTTCATTCAGGTAATTCAACAAGCATATTGAAGTTGCTAAATCTTCTTATTAGTATTTTGACAATTTAAAAATCACTATTGTATGAATAGTGAAAACCTTGTGAAGTTTTGTAATCAATCAAATATCTATGAAATCCTTAATATCCACATTTCAGTTTAATGTTTCTTTAAAAGTAATTAACACGAATAAATATTATTGTGTTTGTTTTATCTCAACAAAAATGCTGTTTATTCAATTCAGACACAAATAATATGAATACTTTGCAAGTGCACTGTTGATTATGTTTGTTGCAGAAATATGGAAGAATCTCTTTTGTTGTACTAAAAGGTTAAAACAAAATTTTATTGAATACCATTTAAGTAGATAAAATAAAGCACGTTCTTATTCACCTCATAATTCGAACAACTTTCAGTAAAGAAAGCTTACTTTGTATAAAGGTGATAGGAAATAGTTTAAAAGTGACATTTGAATTTGAGTGAAAGTTTAACTTCCAAACAGTGACATAAACGAAGATCTCTGTCTTTATTGTCGATAGTTTACGGGCATTTCCTTTATTTAAATTATAAAAATTAGGTTTTTGTTAGACACAAATCAACAAGCAGCACCAAACTCAAACGTAAACAAAGCATATTCTGCGAACCAGTTTGCCGCTTTCCGAGTGCGGTCGGAAGAACCGCACAATTTGGCTGCAGTTGAAATATATTTTGATGTTTTATAATTTAAATTGCTTCTGTTCGTTGTAGAACATTGCATTTTTAATAAATATTTAATGTTCTATGTCTTTATATTGAACGTTCAAGTTTCCCCGCTATTTAATAATGATTTTGCATTTTCTAGCTTAGTTAGCTACCCATGTCCTGCTGCCTATACCGTTGCCTAGCAAAGGAGTAGCTATAAATCTTCGTTATTTCAAAATCGTCTGCTCGTATTTAAAAATTTTGGAACTTTTAAAAATTAATAACAATCGAAGGAAAAATGTCAGAGAAACAAAATTGATATCACTGAAAAGGTAAAAATTTGAACTTTAAGATGGTATAAAAATATTTTTTGTCGGATAGTTTGCTTCGAAGTTACGGCGGAAAAACGGTTTCGGTTAATTTCTAATTAACTGCCTGTTTAATTAACTTTTGGACTTAGAAAAGTTCATAAGTGTCTTCCCCTTGTCTTAAATAATAAGTGTATAAAATTTGGTTGAAAACCGTCCATTAGTTTAGGAAGAGATGTGGAGCATAGCCACATACATATCCACAATGACTTTTATTTATATTAAGATAAAATCTTTTGTTGTAATGAAATGCTACCATTTTCGTTGCTTTTCCAATTTTTTTAGTCTAATTTTTTGTTAACTCTTTGCTACTTAAAATAAATTTACTTTTTTAATAGATTTACTATCTTATTTTAATAGAGTTACTTTTTAGCTATGATCTAAAATTCATTTTTTCACCTAGAGCAGCTAATCTTCAATGGAAACCATACCATCTATTTATTTGTAATAATTAGGTAAAACATTCAATATAGTCGGATAAATAATGTGAAATAAATGTAATTTAAATCTGAATTATGCATGATCGAAATAAAAATTCATTTTCAATAAATTAATTGATATTAAAGAGCCATTCTGCCTAAGAATTGTTTTAATAATTGAATGTAATTCAAAGTCATTAATTTTATTAGATTCAAAACATATTGCCTTAAAATTTAGTTCGAATTAGATTGCGAAAAATTAAATAAGTTGATTTTTTAAAATTGGTTGGCATAAATAATATATAATTCATAAAATGGGAGAATCAGCTAGCAGTAGAAGGCGGCTAGTATTTAATACAACAAAAGCAATTTAAAAATACAGAAATAATTTGAGCCTCACTTCTTTAAAACTAATTTATCTCCTTAGAAAAGAATGAAAATGTCCAAGTATTTCTTTATGCGCCCACTCTCTGATGAAACAAAAATAGAAATGCAACATTTCCTTCGTATTACTTGCCACTAAAGAAACACCGAAGGATCACTCGTCCAATAACGACGAAGCCCCTTTATCCTTCCTACAATATAGTGAATAAAATAAAATGAGACCTCCTCACCCTGAAACACAAAACTCTAAGAAAAATCGCAATTCCCCTTTTCCTTTGAGCTTTTAATAGTCAAATTACGTGAATGTTTTGGCCTCCCTACCCTCTTATCAGCGTCTTAGAGGTTCGAAGAAGATTCTTAAGGCAGGGGGAGTTCCCTTGACCATCTATTTTACGACTGTAAAATGAGATACAAAAAAAAAGAAAAAAAGCATGTTACTTTGCCATCTCTAGACAAGAACCATACCCATGGTCAAAGAAGGACCCTTTTCGCCTTGCTGGAGGGACCCTTTTTCCTGCGGCAGCAAGAAACTCAAAGTTCCAAGAAAAGGCGCAAGCCCTTTCTCTCTCTCTCTCTGTAACCAAGATAGCAATTTTAGTTTACAGCAAAGTTGCAGCAATCTTGCTCTGCAAATCTGCAAGTTTGACATGGCAAGAGTGCAAGCTTGAAACAAGTTAACGCAAACGAGTTAGTCACCACGCGTCGAACTTGCAGCAAGCTTGTTGCGTCAAATTCATTGCAAACTGTAGCAAAAACACAGTACGCAGACAAACCTCAGATTCGAACCGCCGACAACACACTTCATATCCAGTCGCCTTAGTCACTCAGCCAGCGGAACTCGGAGAGGAGAAGATAGGTTGCGCTACTAGATCATGCATTTTACAGGTTTTATTTTAAACTGTTTTCTTGATTTCATTAATTTTTTTAAAATTTTGAGTTGAGAATGTGATTTGAAGTCAAAGAGAGAGAGAGAGCAATTTTCGCTAATAACTACATTTTGCTACTAAAATAAATTATGAAATTAGGGTTCAAAAGTAATTACTTTTAAAAATATTTGGCAAAAAGTTATTGTTTTTCAACAAACATTGACTTTTTTTAGGTTTAATTTTGTTTATGAACATTAAAATTTCAACATTAAGAGAAAGGCGATATATAGTTTTCTTTAAAGTGCGAGTTCTAGTGAGAAGATGGAGAATTTTTCAAAAATTTTTTTTATAAAAAGACCTATTTAATTTTTTACAAATTATATTGATTTATTGAATTAATAAAAAGAAGGACGGTCTAGGAGATGCTATTAAAAAGCGGATGTTTTTTAAAACAGGGACAAAGATCAAAACCAGATATACAGCTGTATCCAGGTCATGGTGTGTAAGTGTGAAGGATCAACTTTGCAGCAAACTTGTTTTGCAAGTGGGTTGGTCGATTATGCTTTGTTACTTTGCAGAAAGTTTCTGCAAAGTTGCCGCATTAAGTTTGTCATGACAAGCTAATAAAAAAAAATCACACTTGCTGCAAGTGTGCGTGCTATCTGGGAAGGGGGTCACAACCAGATAAGCTGGCAAATTGACCACTGGACAAAACAACTAGCCACTCCCGTATTGTTTAGTGAGCCTCTGAAGACTTATTCTCAAATCCTTTTTTATTTGCACAGCAGATCGTATCAATATAACTCTTAAACTAAGTTTTTTAAAATGTCATTTTTGCGCCCCCTTTGTGCCTGCGCCATCGGCGGGGGCCAATCTCGCCCCTCCCCTCGGTACGGCCCTGCTCGGCGGGCCTCTATACACAGTCTCATTAAGGCTTCAGGTGAAATTTATCTCATTTTGTGAAGACACAAATCAGTGGCGGCGAGTCGGGGGGGGGACTCATCCCCCTAGTTTGTGCAGGAAAAATTAAATTTTCATCTCGTTTTGTCTACCTCTATATTGCCTCCCCCGGGGAGGCACCGCGAATACACGGATGAGTTGCTGCAGGATAAGTAAGCAGGAACTCGCTTCCCCTGGGGGGTACAAAAATGGTTGGAGGTGTGTTGCCTCCCTCCAGTGATAGTACGTACCTCCTACGGGAGGGGTCGGGCCGTGGCCAGGTGACTGGCTATTAGGACTCCGGCCTTAATACTCTAGCTATTGCAGCGCCTGTCATTCAGTTGTTACCCGGATGCTTAGGCAGGTCGGGATGATGCTCTTTGTGGTTACCTCTATATTGCCGGGTACTTTTAGATGCCTATACATTTTTTGCCCCCCTACTCTTCAACCCAATCACCGCCACTGATACAAAATAAAATGCTCTCAACCCTGCCCTCGTAATTAAGCTATCGTTCGACTCCGGCAAGATGATTAGCAGCGGGGAAAAGGTATCTTCGACGAAGTGAGAAAGTGGTCTCCAGAATTGGTTGTCCAAAACCTGTTTGTTGCCCAAACTTAGAGAATGGTAACATACAAAGCCTTTGTTTCAATTTCTCGAAGTCGAAGAATTAATTTTAACACACATTTATTCAACTTGACTTGCTTCATGTTTGTAACGTTGGAATATTGCAATCGAGCCGAAGAATTAATTTTTACACACATTTATTCAACTTGACTTGCTTCATGTTGTAACGTTGGGATATTGCAATCGAACCGAAGAATTAATTTTTACACACATTTATTCACCTTGACTTGTTTCCTCTTTGTAACGTTGGAATATTGTAATCGAACCGAAGAATTAATTTTTACACACATTTATTCCACATGACTTGTTTCATGTTTGTAACGTTGGAATATGGACGAGTTTTCTGGTTTGTTTACTTACGTTAAAATTGACTTTAACTGCTTATATGTTGGACTTCCGCTTTGAAGATTCCATGACTTAGCATTACACAGGAATTACGTAGTACAGGCACTTAAATGCAAACAAATAAAGCATAAAACTCGTCCATTGCAATCGAGCCGAAGAGTTAATTTTTGTACACATTTATTCAACATGACTTGTTTCATGTTTGTAACTTTGGAATATTTCAATCGAGCCGAAGAGATAATTTTTACACACATTTATTCAACATGACTTGTTTCATGTTTGTAACGTTGGAATATGGACGAGTTTTTTGGTTTGTTTACTTACATTAAAAAATTGACTTTATCTGCTTGTATGTTGAATTCCGCTTTGAAGATTCCATGACTTAGCATTACACCGGAATTACGTAGTACAGGCACTTCAATGTAAACAAAGCAGAAAACTCGCCCAATGCAATCGAGCCGAAGAGATAATTTTTATACACATTTATTCAACTAGAGTTGTTTTATGTTTGTAACGTTGGAATATTGCAATCGAATTTTAATTCCCCTTCCTTATATTCTGGTGTTAAGAAATTTTCTACATTTGTATTTTCTCGATGGCAATATACAATTTTAATATTTTCAGAACTCAATTATCCGTCCATCGATTGATTTCGTTCAATTTTGATTAAGCAGGAGTGGCGCCACCTAGTGGTGAATTCGAGAAAAATCGAAAACAATATTCCGCAAAATTTTAATAAATTAAAGATTAAAAAGTAAAAAAAAAATAATTTAAATAATATAAAAATTTGAAATATTAATAAACACTAATAAAAATGTGTTTTCAAACACTGTTTTACGAAATTTGTTGTAGACATGTTCCATTCTTCTGTTATTACATAAAATTGAAATGTCTTCTTTTTCTGTTATCTTCAAAAGAACCCTGGAAGTCTGAATACGAAACACTCCTGACAATGGAAGAATGAAATGTGCAAAAACATTTAAATCAATAAAGCACTTTTATCATTTCCATTATATAAATTTTGAGATTTATAATTCAAAATCATTTTTCAAATCTTTACAAAAACTATTCAGACGCTTTCTACCATTCCACCTATAATTAAAAAGGATCTTAAAACGAACATAAATACTTTCTTAGCAAACTCCATCACTCCACACCATTTCGATTGGGCGGGTGGAGAATGGGAGAGGAGGCTTGGAGTGCGTGGCTCACGGAAACAGAAGAAATAGGTAAGGAATCGGTGTGACCGATAGAGGACGGATTTGCGTGGAGTGGAGTGCTCGTGCATGATCGGCCTAAGGCCCGGTGCACACATCCGATTTGTGTCGAACACGTCATTAGTGGCAAAATGTCGCAGAAGCGATTAGCGGCATGAAGTACATAGATAGCAGTTGGGTACTGTACACCTGCAATACAGAAGTGTCGGACAAGCCATTAGCGACACCTTAGCCCAGCAATTTTCCCCAAGAGGTCGAAGGAAAAAGGAGGTATGTGTGCACTACCCTACTGCTACCAGTGTACTTCACGCCGCTATTTACTTCTCGACACTTTATCGCTTATCACCTGTCCGATACAAATCGGATGTGTGCATCGGGCCTAACCGATGCCGACAGTTTCAGAAAGCGCCAAAACCAGAGAAAAGAAAGTACTGACTATCCTTCATTCCTTATCAGCCAGGGCCGTCTCATCCAGTGAGATAATTGTAGCGGCTAGTCGGGGCGGGGTGGCCTCCGCCCCCCACTTTTTTTGAGGAAAATTAAATTTTATTTCATTTTAGCACGCCTAAAACTAGGAATTATAAAAAAAAAGCAATGGAATCCGGGAAAGGCTAATAAATTTTGTAGCTAATTTTTTAACTCTGTTGTATAACCCTGTATACCCCTCGGTATTTTTAGTTGTCTATAAATTTTTTCCCCCTAAGTGACTAAGTTACTGGATAATTGGACTGAAACCCAGGGCTGTCATTGTTCCAAGAGTGCTTCCAAAATTACTATACTGATTTTATTTTGATTTTAATCCAAAACATTTACTTAATTCTGACTATAAATTTGAAAAACCGCCGATTTGCCATATTGTAAGGCGATAAATAATCAGAGAATACGCAAGTGGATTTTTCCTTCTTTCTTTGCTCCTCAGTTATTTTATCATCTAGGTATTTTCTTTGGGCCATAGGCAATCAAATTCCTAGTTACGATTTTGACAGGGCGCAAAATAACTTTAGCCCTGGGCGCTCACGTTTGATAAGACGACTCTGCTATTAGCAGTATATAAGCTAACTTCACGTCTTCTTAATTTTCTGGCACTCGGAATAAAAATGCAGAGGGGCAACGGAGTTTTGAGGAGTTCCGCATTGTGAAAGCTTTTCACTTTGGACCTCCACATCATAATTTGGTGCAGGGAAACTTTTATTTGTAATTTTACAGAGCCGAAAAAATTACTTGGTGGGATCTGAAATGAGGGAAAATGCTTCGTACACTTTTCGGAGAAAGAATTGAGGAGAAAAATTTAGTGAATAATTTTTGAAAAAAAAAATTTTAGGGGGGAGGGTGGAATTTCGTCGTCATTGAGGTAGAAGTCACTAAGTCCACAAAAACCTTTCCGCGGATTACTGCAGTCAATTAGAATTTGCAATTATTTATTTCATGATGGTAACCCGTTATCTAAACATCAGTAAGTCAACCGTTTGAGCTAGAAATCTGTAAAATAATTTTTACTACTCAGCATAACGACTCAAAATTAATTAATTATTATCTAATAAGATGACCCCTCCTGTTTTGGAAAGGGTCTGTCGTTTTCATTCTTCTAAGAAGGCATAGGATACTTAATATGCTTTCGGATTCTACGTCATTTTTGCGCCAAATTATAAAGCCAACTAATGATTAAATTTTAGTTTAAAAGCCTAAAAATGCGCTAATTCGATGCACGTCAGTACGACGGGCAAGAGATACCAGGGGTTAAGTTCAAAATAACCACATCTCGAAACTATAGATTTGGACTTGGTGACTTCTGCCTGAACGGCGACTGTTTGATAGTGAAAAATACGCTGCACATACTTAAATGTTGGACCGAATTAGAAAATGGACTGCCAAAAATTCTGGAAAGTTACCGGCTAAGACCGCCTACCAAAAATCCGATTGGACAGTTCCCTCCCTTCCTCCTACCCATCGTGGCGTGGAATCGAATGTCTATCACCGCCACAGTAGCGAAAAGCAGCAGCATTCGGAAGAAGAGCGGATCGCATAGGTTTAAATCAATTTATGCCAGATTTCAACTGAATTATCTGTTAGGTCGAGGAGATTGCGGTCCATTGAGACCTGCGTTCGCCCACCCCCGTCACTGGTGTTGCCATATCTTGGAGATCCGAACACTCAAACACGATTACGATGCCATCGAATGGATGAACCTACCTGATTTGCGTGACAAAGGAGAAAAGACAGGTAAACATTTCTATACTTCCAAATTTTCCTTTGAGCTATAAACTCGTAATTTTTGAATTTTCTACCAAGCATACACAAAACATCTCCAGTGTAATTTTTCTAACAGACCCTGAATTACTTCGATTGTCTGCGACTGCTTTCTGAGTTTTGAATATATATATATAATGTTTTCGTTGTTGCAGTCATAAAACAGCCGAGTTGTTAACCAATTTTCTTTATTATAAAAATATTTTGGGGAGTGGCGAACATACCAATATCTTAGTTGAAGTTTTTAGTAAAAGTGTACAGAAAAATCCCCAATTCTCTCAGATAAGTGAATAACAATATAACACGTGATCAAAGTGAAGGGAATATTGGCGATTTTTAATAAATTATGTAAGCGTTTTAGGGGAAAAGTCTAGCGCCAAGGAGACGCGTCATGATTTTCGGTGGGCACGTGAAACCGATTAAAATATTCTTTTAGTAATAAATATGCCAAAACGAGAGATTTAATATACCTCCAGCGCGGGAAATAGAACGAAACTGGAGTTTAAGAAAAGTGATTTTGGAATACATTAAGACTTTAAAATATATAATATTAGAATCTGAAACAAAATTAAGTGAGATTATTACACACACATATATATATATATATATAAACAAGACCCTATATTCATTAAACACTTGTTTCTACCCCCAAATAAGGAAATAACAAAGTGAAGCATTAAGCTATATTAAATAGCTAGATATTCCATTTAAAATTGTTTACTAGTTATCTTTAATTAAATATTTCCAACTTGACTATTTTCCCTTTATAAATGTGAAAGAAGATGCAGTATTGGTATTCGAGATCCCAACTGAGGTTGTCACCTACAACTACAAGAAGAGTACTGATAAGGTAGAATTATACTGTATGCAAGTAGTATGCTTCTATTAGAATATATATGATACTATATTATTAGTATATTATATATTAATATAGCAGTACTTACTTTAAAATAGGAAAAAACAAGTATTCGAGATCCCAACTGAGGTTGTCACTTACAACTACAAGAAGAGTACTGATAAGGTAGAATTATAATGTATGCAAGTAGTATGCTTCTATTAGAATATATATGATACTATATTATTAGTATATTATCTATTAATATAGTAGTACTTATACTTTAGGTAGTTACTTTAATATAGGAAAAACAAGTATTCGAGATCCCAACTGAGGTTGTCACAACTACAAGAAGAGTACTGATAAGGTAGAATTATACTGTAAGCAAGTAGTATGCTTCTATTAGAATATATATGATACCATATTATTAGTATATTATCTATTAATATAGTAGTACTTACTTTAGGTAGTAACTTTAAAGTAGGGGGGGGGGAAAGCCCAAATAATTGTGTCATCGGCCGAATGAAAGAAATTGATTTCCCAAGTTTTCTTTAAGCACAATTAATGCAAAAATATTCTTTGACTCTCAAATTCACAGCAGCACGCAATGCATCGACCCAAGCATGACATATTATGCATTGCGTCACTTCTTATTCTTCTTTTGTTTACTCGCATATAATGCAAATGATATGCATCCTTAGTTTTGTTCTTTTTTATCCAGCATGTGATGGCTTTAGTGTATTGTTTTTCTGTTTTCTTTTTTTATTTGACTTGTTTAACTTCCAATTTATGAGGACTGCTAGTAGTGATAACTGCTTTCTGATCTATTCCTGTAGTTCAAGTTAATAATCCCAATGATTTAAGCAGTCCAATTTACCAAGTTATGAGAACTGCTAGTAGTGATGAGAACTGTTAGTAACTTTCTGATCTATTTTTGTAGTTGAAATTAATAATCCAATTGGTTTAAACAGTCCAATTTATGAGAACTACTAGTAGTGACAACTGCTTTCTGATCTATTCTTGTAGTTGAAGTTAATAATCCCATTGATTTAAACAGTCCAATTTAGACAACTGTTTGTGGTCCATTCTTGGTAACATTTTGACGAAATCGCAAAAATAAATAAATAAAAATTAAAAAATTAAAAGCCAACCACCCCTAACTTATCTCTGAAATTTTTTAATAAAATTACTACAGCCAAACAAATTTCTATCTGAGGTTATAATAACATATTTACCTACTTACTTTAAAACAATGTAAGGACTTTGTGTCTTTTGTCAAAATAATTAATGGATGGCACCTAAACCTAAGCACTTGTTCTCTAACTGTAAACATGTAGCGCTTTCTCCTAAAAATGATTTCATACACCACATTCTCGTCGTTACTACATAACTTGCCTAATTTACGGGCCAAATATTTAATAGAATGGAAGTTATGATAACAATCCAATCTAGGCGCCGCAAAAACGTCGACCTTCCCTATCTTTTGATTTTTATGCGATGAATGTTTAAGAATTTTTTGTTTCTTATGATGTTCACTGTGGCTAGTCCAATCTAGACAATTGTCTGCGGTCTTCTATAGGCAACTTTTGGACAACAGCGAAAAACACACAAATGTAACCTTATCTTTAAAGTATTTTAATAAAATTATTACAGAATTTGCAGCCAAACAAATTTGATTCCTTGAGGATATAATAACAAATTTTCCCACTTACTTTAAAACAGCCTTTAGTCTTTTGTTAAAATAATAATAAATTAATTAATGATACCTGAATCTAAATAAATCTTCACTAACTGTAACCACGAAGCATTTCCTCTTATAAAGGATTTCATACATCACATTTACATCATCGCAACAAAATTTGCCTATTTTATGGAATAAATGTTTAATAGAATTGAAGTTATGATACCTGCGCAATCTAAGGGCCATTCTAAAATCGGCGATTATCCCCTATATTTTAAATTTTATGTAATGAATGTTTAGGGATTTTTTTTCTCTTAAGATGTTCATAATGGCTTTATATCCTTCACCTATTTTTTTCCTGCGCCTGTCACTTTTGCGATTTTTGCTTTGATCTCCAGGATTTTTGATACAAAAAATTATTTTTCCTAACACTAATAAAAGCTTTTTTTTTTTAAAAAAAGTTCTTTATACTAAGCTCATGCAGAAAATAAGTACCGTTTGCGCATATCTCCCGCACATCTGACAGCACGAAGGTCGCGCATGCGTAGCTACATCCTTCAACTCGAGAACGAATTAGTCTAGCCATTTTGTTTGTTTACGTTAACATTTAAAGTCATTGTTTGTCGCTAATCATGCTTAAAACAATCGATCGATCCGCCAGCTCTGAAATAAGAGCCGTTATTAAGTTTTTGAATGCGAGGAATGTTCAAAAGTGCGGAATTTATCGTCAAATAAGTGAAAGTCAGTCCGGACCTAGCTCCATCCAACTTCCATTTGTTTTCTCATTTCAAGAAATTTCTTGCCGGCCAGCAATTTGCAAGTGATGATGAGTTCAAGGTAAACGTCCAGAACTGGTTCAAGTCACAGGCGGCCGAATTCTACGAAGCGGGTATGTTGCAATTAGTGCCAAGATACGACACATGCCTTAAGGTATCCGACTGTGTTCGAAGACATTTTTTTGAAAAATAAATTATATATATTTTTAATGTTGTTTTTCAACTGCATATGTTTTAAAACTATGAAAATATTGTAAAATTAAACTTTCAAAATAATATTTTTTTTAAAAACTGAGAAATTTGAAGAAAAATGACTAAAATATTTGCCTTACTCTAACAGCCATAGTCAAAATCATATTCTAAATATACATAAATCCTTGTAGGAGTACATTTTTATGATAGTTATCTGTGTTATGCTCTAAAATATTTCTTGTACTTCAAAATAGTTTTGAGATATAGCTGAACATAGTTACTAAACTGGTAATTTTTCATAAAAAATGATTTTCGTTTATATTTAAACACTTAAAAATATTACTTGATTTCAAAATTGACCTTAGTTTTTAGAAGAAAACTTCAAGCATATTACAGAAAACAATCTCAGAAAATTTCATACCAATACTTGATTAACGTTTTGAGAAATCATTGTTATGGTCGACAGTTTTCCTCAAAAATATCATTTCTCAGAAAACACATTTAAAGTTTTCATGCAACATAAAATAATGCTTACAGTTAGGTAATAAAACAGCTGTAACTCCATTTGTAATTCACATAGAGTAAAAAGTGAGACAGTTTTAGAAAGCTGGCTAAACAGGCTACAAAATTAAGTTATAAAAAGTTTTTTGATAATTTCATCAAAAACGACGATTTTAAACCAGTCGGATACCTTAATTCGCATGGTGAATATGTCGAAAAGTAGTTTAAGGTGTGTAGATTTTTCTGTAATAAAACACAAATGAAAACAAATTGCTAATCTTTTTTAATACCCAAACGGTACTTACTTTCTGGATGAGTTTTGTATTTATTATTTCCTAGTTAAAGTCTTTATCTAGGTTTAGCCTAAAGTCTTTAATATATCGTCGCTTAACAAGCAACACCTAAATCAATTTTTTGGCATTTTCAAAGACTTAGGAAATACTCAATTTTTCGCAACCAATAACGGATATTTCTGAATTTTTTTTTAACATATGACATACAGTCGGACCTCTATTTAACGAAGTCGCTAAATCCCGAAAAAAAGTTCGTTATATGGAAAATTCGTTAAATATATATCCACCTTTTAAAATACTTTAAACTACACAAAACAGATTTTAAATTCATAAACACTAAATATTATTAAAAAAGTAATTAATAACACCTTTATTTTGTAAATTAATATCTATTTGTTTTATATATTTTACCCATCAAAAAGAAATCTGCAAGGAAAACAAGAATAAAACAAAACATTGTCCGGGAATACACTGTATTTTCAATTAAAAAAAAATTTATATTAAAGTGAATGAATTTTAGCATTTCATCATATGAAGGTTTGTTGATTTCTGCATCATGATCATTTCCAATTTCATCATCTTCGTCTTCATCGCAATTCACTGCTGTATTGTTTATATTTTTCACACTGTCCACTTCAAAACTGCCTCATCCGCATCTTCATAGACACATGCTTTTAAACGTTTTGAACAAGAATTCGATGAATCATAATTTTGTATCTTATCACGATTTTTTTTTATTATGGTTGATAAGCTGTTTGGAAGAATACCAAATTTTAAAGCAATATCCTTTTTTCCACGCCTTTATCCACCTCATGAAGAATTAAATTTTTTCTTTGATGCTCAAGCACTTTCGCATTGATATTTTCCAGCTTCAAGATCATTGGTCACCATTAAATGTGTTAAAAGAAAGAATAAGTTTGAAAATGTTTAGAAATATTTTGAGAAATAGGGAGAAAAAAATATCGGATCACAAGAAAAAGTTCGTTAAATAGAGAATGCGCTTCGCTATTTGGATGTTATTTTACGAAGAAATTCGCAAAATGTTCTTGGTTCCAAGAAAAAGTTCGCGAAACAGAGAAATTCGCAAAATAGAGGTTCGTTAAATAGAGGTCCGATTGTAAACATGAGACGCCATGCTCCAACCAGATGTGAAAAAAATTCAGAAACCTTCATTATTGGTAAAGTAGGATTGAATATTTCCTTCCTCCTTGAAATTTCAAAAAATTGGTACAGGTGGCGTTGCTCGTTGAGACGATGTGCTCTCTAAAAGTGGTGAAGCTTTCCTCTTTTAACCCTTTGCACTCCGAAAAATAATAAGATGCATTATTGTGAGTGTAATTTTAATTAACAGTGTAAGGATAAGCGCTTTAGGAAGCTGAAAAATATTGTTATTAATTTGTTTCAATTCCTAAAAATTAATCTGTGTGTTTTTGCTATTATATGGTTTTTATAATAAGCGCTATCAAGCAAGAATACGTAAAAGGTGCATCATCCAGAATGTCGAGGCTGAAGCGACATAAGAGTGAAAAGGGTTCAAGTACTTGACGGTAAAAAGCGGACTTTTATAAAACACCCAAGCCTTAGCCGGTGACTCTGAATTAGCAACCTCATGCGCACCAAATCGGTCGGCTTTCTTGTAGCCCTTTCTGGACTGGCGGTCGCAAAAGAGGACACCAACTTTAAAATTTTCTAAAAAAATTCCATTGCAATTTAAAACCCTGAAAATTGCACAAAAAGGCAGCTGATAGTACTCCTTTTAGAATATAGATGGCAGCACAATGAAATTTCGCTTCCACAATGAAATGCCTAAATTTCTTGACTCGGAGATAGGAATTTTTTGAGTTCTTGACGTTTACAATTTTAGCAAATTCACTTGACCATTTCCCTCTAATATTCTTGAAGTTTTAATTTATGATTTTGTGTAAGATTCAACAATATTTTTGAGCGTATCAAAGTGGCTGTATCCAAAGGGGTCCTCATATGAGGGGGGTGTCCCCAAAGGGGGACGATCTCCCTCGGAATGAGGTAAGTTAATTTTTTTTGTAAATTCTATGCCTAGACAATAAACTAAACCCATTCATGAGGTTTTTTTCATCATATTTCGAAAAATTTAATGCCTTGCATCGGAAAGGAGTAGTTTACATCCATATTTTAAAGAATTGTATAAAATTTCATCTTGAAGAAAACTCACTTCTATTAGTATTCTTTATTTCCAAGAATAGAGATTATAATTTGTATGTATGTAATATTTTTCTACTATATTAAATATTCTAGTTCAGATTCTCTTATTTTGAGAACAAAAACATAAACATGCCATCACAGACACAAGTCACATTACTGACAAGTCGCGACATACGGAAACACATCATTTTTCAATAGAAAACGGAGTTGGAAAACAAAGGGGGACTCTTTGTCATTGAAAAGAATATACACCAGAAAGATGTAAGAGAAAAGAATATACACCCTATAATATGTACAACACAGATTGGATGGAATGCAAATTTACAATAGCAGAACGGGTCAGTTAACTATAAATGATAACAGTTAACATGCGAGGCGTGTATCGCTTCAGAAAATAAGTCCTTTGAACACTTACTTTAACTATTCTAAAAGCTTGATACGGCGTCCTTCTTGCCATTATCACATCTGTCATACTGCGTGCAACTTGTTATGATGTTATTCGTGCAACAGGGTTCTTTTTCAGTTGTCAATTTTTATTCCATTAGGCCTGTGTCGGTATATCACACAGACAGTCATTTCATCTGGTGTATCTTCTTCTATTACTTAATTCACTGGAAAAGAGCGCCTCGTAGCCCCCTCCTCTGCGTTTCGAATCTACGTTCAGTGGCGTAGCGACCGGAGGGGGAGGGATTGATGCCCCTGGCGCCATGGAGTCAAAACATTATGCTATTTTTAAAGCAAAATATGATGAGAGGGCTTGAAAATAAATCGTGGCCCGGGCATCATTTACGCTTGCTAGACCATTGATGACGACCTAGGTAAAGAAATCGTACTATGATCCTAGCACCCTTTATCCTAGCTACGCTACTGGTCATGTTCACAAAACTTTAATGCGGTTATGTTACTTTTAAAAGTCAAATACGATGCGGGGGCGAAAAAATACCAATCCCCGGGCGCCGTTTAAACATGTTAAGCCATTGATGATGACGCGTAGGTGGGGGCGGAAAAATCATATCATATCCCGGGCGCCACTTACCCTCGCTACGCCACTGTTTATGTTCTATGATGAAAATGACTTGGTTAACATTCCCTTAAAAGTTTTCAAACGACCTTTTTGGACACCCTGTGTATGAATCCTGTCATGTTGCGAAGAACGGCTTAGAAGCAACAGCTGAAGAAAGAGGCTCTTCAGCTCAATGACGCGATTTTCACCTCTCAGTGTTTACAGGCGACTTATCGAGATCAAATATAACTCGTTATCAGCGAGCTCTCTTCTCTCATCCTTGGAAAATAAAAACTATTTTTCCAGGGACAGCTGGATTATGGTGGAATTTATCGAGAAATGAATCTATTCCGAATGGTTTCCACAGTTTTTCGATTCCCGCCGCCCTTGCTGAATTTTTTCAAGGCGCTCATTGGCGGCTAGTCAGCTTAAAAAGCGAGAAGTGCTGCTAAAAATATCTCCCAAGAGAATGCATCTGAAATAAAGTCTTTAAAAACCGGTTTTACTTTTAAATAGGTTCAAATTTTTAACTGTAGTTATCTGTGTTGTATTCCAGAAAATTATCGATGAATCTTGATTCGAAGAGTGACGTCTAACAAAAGAAAATGACTGCTTATTAAAGGAGACGAGTTTCCGTCGGGCAGTGTGATGCATCACCATATGCACATTGGTGGGAAAAGATATATATATATATATATATATATATATATATATATATATATATATATATATATATATATATATATACACTAGCTGTTACCCGCGACTTCGTGCGCGAAGAATTTCAATTCTTCTTTTTTTTAATTCACGAATGTAAATGCTATGTTGTATTTTAAAAGGGGAAAGTAAAAGTTCTGACGGTTGATAATACTTAATTAGACGGCTGACAGGAGTGTACTGTACATGTATGCTGATATAGTTCTGTAAATTGTTTATCTATGCTAATATGCTTTTGTATACCACGTTACTTGCACGGATGTAGAGGTTGTGTCGGCTGGACACACGTGAACACGCCACATATAGTTGCCCATGCGAAAAATATGATTTTTCTAAATGTACGCCTTCCACGTTCAGTGTCTGGCCCTGAGCCTGGCAAATAATATTTTTAAAGGGATTTGTTACCTTTTGAACTGAGATGATAAATCCTTCGGTATTATCGGAAGGCGTGGAATTTAAACACTCTGTCTTCTCCCTATATCAGTCATAACAGTATCTTTCATGACGTTTGGACCTAGGTGTGTAATTTGTAACCGTGTGCCATTGCGGAGTCTCGGTATATCGAGGTTACGTATTAGTAGTACTGGCACACCTACTTTCAATCTCGGCTTGTCGGAAGGTGCGCCTGAAAATTCTAATATGTTGAAGAAAAAAAATGATGATGAAAAAAACCCTACAAAATATGATGTTCCTTGTTAATGCCCATTACAGTATCTACAGATGGCTATTCTGTAATATCTCACTGTGAAAATTAAACAAAACACCGAGAGAATAATTCACTAACGTCATTGGATCACTGTGTAACCGTATTAAAAGCTGTAAATGCTACGACAACAGGAAACCGGAAGTGTAAAGTCTCCTTTGTTGTTTATGGTCAAAGAAGGCAATATTTTCTTATATTAACTTTAACACTGGCAAAAGCCCGCGCGCGAAACAGTAATTTGGCTTGAATTTATTTCTATAAGAATAAAAAGAATTGTTAGAAATTACGTTACAAAAATATTTTTAAACCTTAATAACAATCAGAGAAAACATTTCATCGCAATGGAATTAATAGCATTAAAAAAGATCAATTTCTGGTCTTAAATGGCAAAATAATTGTTGTCTAATAAATATTTCAGAAGTTACTGGCAAAAAACGTCTACTCATAAGGCTTAAAAGCGACTAATTTTCGTTATTTAATTAAATACCTTAAGAATGAATTAACTCTAAAAGTTGAAAATAGCACCTTTGACGTAGAAATATGCTGTAGAATGCCGTGTGTAGATTTCATGTCGCTACCGTTCACCGTTTAGGAAGAATTCTTGTGACAGACCGACCGACAGACAGATACGTGTAATTTCTGCCTTATTTTATGGATATTTATAAACATAAGCAAAATTTTCAGAAATAAAGGTAAATTAGTTCAAAGTCTAACCATTTCCTAGCAACTGAGTAGCTATAAATTTGCGTTATTTCAAAATCGTCTGCACGTAAAACTTTAAAAATTAATAAAAATTGAAGGAAAAATGTCTCAGACAATAATTTGGTATCATTGAAAAGGTTAAATTTTGCACTTTAAGATGGTATAAAAATAATTTGTATCGGACAATTTGTTCCGAAGTTACAGCGGAAAGAAGGATTACGTGATAGTTGATTTTAAAAATAATTTATTCCACATGTTTTCGCATTCCTGAAGGATCACGTGACAGTTGATTGAAAAATAAAATAATCTTCATCGAGAATCGCTGAGTCAATGGGCTTTGTTAATTATTTAATTGTTGTCTGAACTTTTAAAAATTAATAACAATCGAAGGGAAAATGTTACAGAAATAAAATTGGTATCATTGAAAAGGTAAAAATTTGAACTTTAAGATGGTATAAAAATATGTTTTGTCAGACAATTTGCTACGAAGTTACGGCGGAAAAACGGTTTCGTTTAATTTCTAATTAACTGCCTGTTTAATTAACTTTTGGACTTAGAAAAGTTCATAAGTGTCTTCCCCTTGTCTTAAATAATAAGTGTACAAAATTTGGTTGAAAACCGTCCATTGGTTTAGGAGGAGATGTGGAACATAGCCACATACATACCCACAATGACTTTTATTTATATTAAGACAAGCAACACCACCTATCTCAATTTTTTGAAATTTCAATGAGGAAGAAAATACTCAGTTTTTCTCAACTGATCTACAGCCTAGTAAAAACTTTAAGGCCAGTAAAATTTTTTGAGGAAATGGAAAAATGAAATGAAAGGGATTTAGTAAATATTATTGTATTATTAATTATTAAAGTTCATTGCTAAGAAATAATGAAGAAAACAGGATTTCTAAATATATATGCGTTTTGATTTTCTGTGTTTTTATGTAATCGACCATTTCTTTAATGTTTTTTATAGGTTTTAATTTTTGTACTCTGTTTTTTGCGCCATGTTTGAATTTATTTTTATCTTAAGTGTTGCAATTTATTTTTTATCTCGAGTGTGTATTTACGTTTTTAAACTTTTAAACTCCTGGTGTGTTTGTTAGAAGTCTCGGTACTTGAGTGTTTCGACTTTTAACCCTTGCCTTTTGAAATGGTCTTTTAATTTTTTAGAACGACTTTTAGTATCATGGTGTGCTTTAGTGCTTTTGTGATTATGTGTGTTTTCGTTTTCAATTATATATACGTTTGCAAAACTTTTATGATTTTGTGTATTCTCTGTGTTCAACTTTTTGTTTTCTAGTGCATTGTTTTGTTCACTCTTTGTGGCTTTTGTTCTTTTTGTGTTTGTTGTGTGTTTATAGCACTCTGTAAATAAATAAATAATTATCAGAATAAAAGTGGTATATACAAAGTTAGTATTTCAGCCTGAGTAAAAACTTTAAGGCCACCACTAATTTTAAAAAATAAATAGACATATACTGGCTTAAATATTACCGCAATTACAAAGATTGTGACAACTCTTCCATCTGCAAATTGAAGAGTGATCGTGAAAGAGGGCAGATTGAAGCTTTTTCTTCGACAGGAACGAG